>JAKSZP010004197.1:0-125360 GCA_022478985.1 Massospora cicadina | reverse complement strand
TGAAAGTAAAGTTTATCAGTGGCGCCATCCATTGCAGCTTCATAAACGTACAAAAAGGAAGCAATACTCCCTTCACCCAGGGTGTATCTGTCCTTTATAGGTAATTTGAATGGTCGTTGCTCTAGCTTTTTGAGACGGGAGAAAGAGCTGGCTAGTTGCTTCTCAAGAGCAACTAATCACGATTCAGAAGAGCTGCTCACATTTATAGCCTCCATTGTTTTAATACTTATCAAAGTATTCAGGGTGTCCCCTGTAGTGAGCACCAGTTTGTGGGATCCACCGACGGATGCCACAAATTTTTTGTTAAAGTGAGAGATTTACTTATAAATAAAGTAATAAATAACGCTTTGTTAAAGTTTTTTATTGTTTAAGCGGGGCAAAACCAAAAAAGGTCCTTTTCTTGATAATAGTATTTCCTATTTAAACTAGTTCAAATTTCGAGGCCATGGGTATTTGAGGCTAAAGTATATAAATCTGAGTCATCTAAATTAGGGAATATAGGTTTTCAGCCTATCAGATCGAAGATAAATTTTTTGAGGCAAAACTGACCCGTGTGGTAACAATTTGATGAATTGTATCCAATCACCATTGAGTAAAATCTTCTCACCTCAGCGGTGGTCAGACTCGTGTGGTAATGATTGGTTAATTTGCACCCTATCATTGTTGAGTAAAATCTTCTCACCTTGGCGGTGGTCAGACTCATGTGGTAATGATTGGTTAATTTGTACCCTATCATCATCAAATAATATCTTCTCACCTCAGCAGTGGTCAGACCCATGTGGTAATGAACACCTCAAAATTGGCCAAGAAGTCGGAGTAATTCTATTATTAGTTATTACCTTATTAAGCCAATTTTGGTTATAAACCATATTTTTCCAATAGTTAGGATTCCACTGAGAATCCGCTAAGGTCTTTTCGCCGTGGGTACTCATATCATTGATAACCACAATATTATTTGAAGATTGGGCAGGAGATGGGCCAATTATGGTAGCAGATTTGGGAGTACTCGTACCTCCAACATTCTTTCCCATAAGTTGAGAAGGTGAATATCCAACAGGGTTGTAAAGTATCATCAGATTTATCCACAAAGAGTAGGGGGGAGCATACGGGGGAGGTACACTGAAAAATCGCACCCTTGGCTAGCTGTTCCTTTACCCACACATCCAACGCCTCCTCCTCCTGGACAGTCAATGAGTAAATATGGGAATATATATGTACCAGATCCACCGTGAGCTTGAAGTCACAATCAAACTCAGAGTGCTCAGGGAGTGCGTTGGCATAAGCTGCATCAAAAGAGGATTCTAAACTCTCCAAGAAAGAAGGTATAGGAATTTCCACTGAGGCCTTCTGCATTGAGGCAAGGCGACAAAGGAGATGGTGGGGCCAATGGGGAAATTTGACTGGGGCGTTTTCTTCTGACAAAGGCACAACAAATGTGCAACCATTGTTTATGGTAAAGGACAAGGTATTCTCCTCCAGGTTAGTTCTAACGTCAAACTTCCACCACCACTCCACACCTAAAATGATAGGGAACAGGAGGCTTCTTATCGCACTAAAGTGATCAGACAAGTGGTACTTGTCAACCTGATAGTCCACTGTCTCAATAATCTTAAGAGTGGGAATACCTTGAGACGCCCCTCCCCTAACCACATCACCTGGCAAGTAACTCAGTCCCAGGTAATAGGCTAAGTACTGGTCCATATAGTTTCCAGAGGCGCCAGTATCCACCAAAATAGTAGTGGCGAGCTTCCCTAAAGGAGAGGAGAGAGTGGTAGTCATTAGAAAATACCCAGAATGGTCTTTATTAATGGAAGACAATGACAACACTTCACCAAACATATCTTTCTCTGGATCAAGCATGCAAACAGAATTTTTTGGAATCAAAAAGGGGGAGGGATAGTTGCCCACTCTTATACTGAGGCCACATACCCCAACATACCTTCTGCAGGTGCATATACTTAATCATATCTTAAACAAAGTTCCTTCTCCACTTCCTGAGTGTGCCAAATCATGGTAGAGGTCAACCGTGGGTTCCTAGGGGTAATCTGATATACTGGAATAGGGTCCTCATTCAGGCCATATGAACAAATAAATGGTTCAGAGGTAGAGACCAGGTTTCATTTTAAAATGCGTTTTCTGATGTGAATGACCCTATCCTTTGATCTGCAACAGAATGCCTGATGTTATACAAGGCCAACACCCCCAGGCCCATCTGCGCCAATTCCGCTGACATCATCTGAACATGACGATGAAAGGAAATTTTTTTCTCAGAAGGGAATTTAAATAATTTGGTGGAAAGTTGAAGAATCACAACTTTCGGACATTGAAGTGTCCAAATCCACCAGGTATGAACATGAAGGGTGAATAATTTCCAGTTGGAGGCAACCAAAATAACGCCAAGTTGCTCCAACCTTCGGGAAAAAGAGGAAACAGAAGTGTGGCTAATGACAGCTGGAGCTCACAGCCAACAGCCACTGTTTCCACTTCAAAAAAGTTCCACATGGAATAAGTTCGTTCACATAAGAAAGGTGGGTTGGTCAACAAATGTTAGGAGAGTGTCTATAACTCTCCAGTTCCCAGAATGGCGGTGCTTGGTGCACAAGCCCAACGCCAGGGAACTAGCTGTTAAAATAAAGTTTTACTTATTGCCTAGCGGAGGGTGCTGGAGCAATAATAATATAAGCAAAGGAATGCTAGAATTAACCATCTAAAAGCGCCATGGTGCACACGGGGAGAAGGGGTAAACAACCCAGGTTGGAGGGTACCTGGGTGGACCAATGGTGCGCGAGGTGAGAATTGGATAGTTTTTAGAATGGCAAGGTTAATGGAGCGTGAGACCTCCTCAAAGAGGTTTGCGCACAGGATTGAAAAAAAGCATAATTTAAAATGGTATAACGGGGACAAGGATTATTTGGGAAGTCAACTAACAAGGAATGTTGGTTGGGGGAAAACGTATTTAAGCTCAAATGGGGAAATTGAGGTTATGCCACAGCGGGCCCAAGCAGCGACTCACCAATAGGGCAATACTGCCATCTGAGTTAGTGGAATAGGCTGAAACTGACTTCACTCGAGTGATTGACTGAAGTTGGATTTGACCCAAGCGTGTTATTTCATAGGTGGAACAGGTTTTGAATCCCCATTACTCAACTAACTGAACCAAACCATTCAACCTTTATTTGGTAGATAGTTCGTTTTAATACTTGGCCTGACGTCAGGGGCTGGGCACTCAGCACCCCACTAGGACCAACCTGAACATATCTTGCCCTTACCCACTGCTGGTCTAGGGTGTGCTTCAGGTCTGAGAGGCCCTGTAGCTTCACCTTTTGGGCCTCCAGGCGCCCAGCTTTATCTTTGGGGTTGGTCCCCACTATTATGTCATGCGTTCATGACAGTTTAAAATAAGGATGGCTCTAATTGAGTGGTGATTAACTATTAGAAAGTTTAACAAAATATCCAAGAATGATTATATCCATTACCATAAATCAGTGATGCACTAGACCATCTAAGAGAAGTAAAATATTTGCTCTGCAATTGATTTAATCTTGGGGTACTAGCAAATAGATTTGCCATCAGAAGACCAAAAGAAGTATATGATAATAACCATGTAGGGGCTGTGCCAACTGAACAAAATGCCCCAAGGTCTTTGTAAAGTGCCCACAATGTTCCAAAGAGCCATGAACAATATACTGATATACCTGAAGTTGTCCTGCGTCACAGTATAATTGAACAATATAAATGTGTTCACTAGGACTTTCACTGATCACTTACAACGTCTGGAAGAAGTTTGTAGAGACTATCAGCGGCCAATCTGAAGATCAAGCTGAGAAAGTGCCACCTCTTCATAAAATTTGATTATTTTAAGGTTTGTCATTAACTCCAGCGGATTGCAGCCTAAAATGCAGGATTTTGGCCATAAAGTGGATGGCTAGCATAAAAAGCGTCTGAGATCCAAGTATTCCTTGTAATGATCAGATATATAGAAGATTTATATGGTATTTTGTGAAGATAGCTGGGACACTTTTTTTAGCACTAGTGATGACCAACCCAAAGGAGGGAGCCACCATGCATTTTTATTTGCAAAATGAGCAAACAAAAAGACTATTGTAAATAAAAATTCCTAACATAGTTCCTAAGTTATCAACTTAGGAAGCCATATCAGAAGGTGAGGAAGCTTTGGGGAAACTTTTGTCCGGTGTCCACTTATCTGGTGGACCATGGTGGACAACAAAGGGGTTGTGTAAGTCTCAGGGAACGTCCTTTGGCTCTCAATTGCTCCATCTTCCTGTTCCCAAATAAAAAGATATCAAAGAGGATGGTGGTACCCCTCATCACTCAGGTCGACCTTGCTCACATAGTAGATGAGTGATGGGTAACAGCTCGTCCGCTTCAAATCCCACCCCCAATACCCATACTTACCTTGGCAGAACTGTTGCAGGGAATTAGCAAAATCTGTGCCAAGTTTATCAATTTGAAATCGGTTGGATTTAATTCAGCTGGCAATATGGCTTATGTGCAAAATTTGAATGGCTGTAAAAGCATGAAGGATGAGATATTGGCCAGATTGCCTGACAGTTCCAATTCAATCTCCAGACCAGTTGAACAAATATCAGGTGCTATCGACGTAAGTTTGAAGCCTTCAAATAGCAATTCAGGCGCTGTGCCTATTATGTCGCTCTTGACCAAATGAATTGTTAAATGACCAAGCACGGGCGGGTTGGCTGTCCCAAACCCATTCCCAACTATATGGACCCATCCCTATAAGGGATAGCCTTGGGGGATTCCCATTGCCTTTTGGGCCAAACGCCATCATGCTAATCATCAGAAACGTAGTCAAGCCCTGGTTTGGACGTTTGAGGTCAAATTGACAGAGACTCAGCCTGCTGCCAAATTTTGTGATGTTGTTTCTCAAAGAATAAGCCCCCCCATTCCCAAACAATGCACCGGTCAGGTCAAATTTGTTGGGCCCCAACCCCACCCTGTCACTACCCAATTGACCACTATTTAATCAGTTGCATGGCACTGAGAAAATTGTTGGTCAATTTTCTTATTTTCCTTTCCCAATAAAATTTTACCAAAAAAAGAAATTTTTATTAGTTTACTTTTCCCCTTTAACCGCATCCCAGATGGCATTTCTCTGGTGGTCCATCACCCCGCATTTTGGGTGGACATTACCACTTCTTTTGGTCACCATGGCTCCCTCTGTCACTGATTGGGACCAGCGAGTACTCCTTACCCTGCTGCTATGTCACCACTTCGTTGTATCACACTTTCTGGCTCCATATCAAGTTGCACGGTGGGCAATGCCCCTGGCATTCTGGCTTGCCTTTTGGGTGCTCAAGCATCCCAACTGGCAGGCCAGTCTAAACTTCTTCTGCCATTTCCATGGCAGGTTGGGGCATCAGCGACATGTGGCATAAGAAGTAATAATTATGGGTTTTCTTCATTAATGAGGCTAGTAATGTCCATCACCTCAACATATTTAGTAAGTTGATGCTCAGAAAAAGTGATGAGAGAAGAAATATAAGTGAAAGACTTGATGCGCTGGTGGGTTTTGGGATAATTGGGGTCAAACAGAGAAGTTTTTTGCCACATTGATGCAAGCATGGATCTCTTTAGAAATGAGCTTTCAATTTCATATTCTGCATCCTCATCAAAATCATGGGGAAATTTGGGATGGGAAACCCTCAACAAGGGGTTCCATTTCACCATTGAGATGTTGGCAGAGGAGGGTGTTGGCTGGAGCAGCTGCTGCTTCTACCACCATTTTGGTTATACTTTTATAATTAGGAAACCTGTTTTTAGATCAAAAATGGTGGGGATGAAAATTGGGAGGATTTACAAAAAATTCCTCCAAGGTGAATTTAGGTTTAACATTATACGGCCAATCAGTATCATCAATCCATCCAAGTGCTTCAAATAATTTTAAATCAGCTAATGCCAGGCCAGCCACTGGAGTTAGCGCAATGGCCGATCCTGATTGGCTGCAAAGAGTTGACTATGACAGCTCAGCCAAAACTGTCTCAGCCATCAGCTCAGGATTCCATAAATTTGACAATTTTTTAGAAGAAATTTAATTTTGATTGGCTGCTGCTTTTGGAAGCAGTGCCAGAATTAGATGAGGTTGGGAGTGGGAGGATTATGATTTTTTAAAAAAGTTTGGGTGAGGCAGCAGCTGGCCCAACACCAGAAGGAGGAGTGGTGGAAGTGGCAGAGATGGAATCTGTGGGGCACTTGCACTTCAAATGATCTAAGATAAAGCACAAGGGGCATATGGCGGGCATTTTTGACATGCACCCAAAAAGTGTGATCAGGTGTGGATCTGATCACAGTGTGGGGGATTTCGAGATGGGTGTCATGATGGAAAGGGCGGATTGTCACAAAGGCGCAAGGCACTGCCAACCAAAACACCCCACTGGGTACCACAAACTGTAAGATGGGGTCTGCGCCATAAATGGCCAAACCCTCCATCAGTTTGTGGCAAAAGCGTTCCAGGGAGTGAAATGACAGCAACACAGTAAGCTTGACTACCAAAGTGGCCTCATCTGGGAGCTGCATGTGAACAGTGGGGATAGGGATATTTTTATAAATAATTGGCAGCTTAGATGCTGCTGCTGCATTGGCCTCAGATTGAAATCTGAGGTCAAAATAGCCCTCAAAAGGGCAAAAATCGATATATCTGGCAGGTTGAAAACTGCCATGGCCATCTTAATAATGGATGCATTTGAATATGGGAAAAGATTCCCATATTTGACCTGGAGGCTGAAATGCAGGTTGCTCTGATGGAGCACCAAAGGGCTCCAGAGCACTACCTGTGAGCTTGTGAGATGGTGGGCTAAGTCCTGAGGTGGGATGTAACGCCTGGTGGTATTGGGAGGGCTAGCAGAGCCAGCCTGGATGCACTTAGATGGTGGCTAAAGGACGCCAGAAAGTGGTGTACAACCACCCCAAGCTGGGGCAGCAGGCATCGATGGCATCAACATTCTGTTTTAATATTGCTTGATTTTAGCAGCTGGTTTTTTGTTTTTTTTTAAAAATTAAAATTTGTCTTCAATTTAGTCAATTAAAATTGTAGAAAAACAGCTGAGACACTTTTCCATTTGCTGAAGGATCCAAATAAAGGATTCATATGGAATGAAGAGGCTCAGGAAATGTTTGATGAATTATGCTAGTACCTAATAGATTCTCCAGATTTAAATTATATGAATTTCAATTGAGAATTTATAATACAAACTGATTCTTCGTTGGCAGCGATTGGTGTCATACTGGGTTAAGTAAATGAACTCAGGGAAGAGCATATGGTAGCTTTTGTGAGCTGGACATTATCAGAAGCAGAATGGAACTACACCATTATGAAGCATGAATGCCCTGTGGTTATTTACGCCTGCAAGCAATTTTGGGTGTATATCCAGAGAATGCACGTCAAAGAGGTGATGGACCACTCTTCCCTGCGCTGGCTACATAACCTCAAGGAACTGGAAAGACATATGGTCTGATGGGCACTAGAGCTCCAAGCATATGTGTCAGGGAGATGGAAGTGTTTAGACTGGCCTTCCAGTCAGGATGCAAAAGCAACCAAAAGGCGAGACAGAATGCCAGAGGCATTGCCTCTCAAATGATGGTATGGTATATGGAAAGGCGAGTGACAAGTGAGGGCTGGCAGACCACAAGCATAAAAAGGAACTCCATAAGAAACCATGCCGTTGTGGCTCCAGTCCCAGTGTCTGAGGAGTGGGAAGTTGCAAGATTGGATTGGGTAGTTTGGAGCTCCTGTAATGGAACTGAGTATAATAACCTGAGCGAGGGGGCAGATCCTCGCCTGAAGTGAGAATTTTGAGCCTACATGATACCAATACCATATGGAAAATGGCCTCTGCAATTGGTAAGATTTCCAAGAGACTCTTAACATGACAAGCACAATTGACTACATTAAGATCTAGAGTCACTAGCATGACTGGGATTGCCCAGTTGATGGGAGGCCCCTGAGGCCACATTAGAGGAGTTGCATGGGGTCAGAAAATAAAAATTTGAGATAAATCAAATAAATTGGAGCGTGGAAGGATTTTTAATATATTTGTAATATAAGAATATCAACCAAAAATTTCCTCAGTGTGCTACAACTGCTTAAATAGACGATCAAATTGGGGAATAGCTTAGGAAAGCATGGGATTGGGGCCCTCAAGATTTGACCTAACACAGAGAACTTTGAGTGAGGGGGAGTAAAGCAAACTTAATTTGAACTGACTTTGAAAGAGTCAGCGGTGGGCTGAGTCATTGTCTCTTTGTCCTCAGACGCCTGAATTATGGGTGTACTATGGTTTCATCAGTTACCATGATGACATCTTACCCAATGGGCAATGGGAACCTTCCAAGGCCACTGTAAGCCTTGGTGAACCCCATCCATTTGGATTGGGGGTGTTCCCTTTACCATCAAAAAAGGGTCTGAGAAAGGCAGATATACCTCTTGTCTCACAGGGCGACCTCTCCCATGTGGTGGATGAGCGTTGGGTAACAGCTCTCCCTTTAAAGGTCCAGCCACCTGTTCCCATATTAACTTCAGATAAATTAATACAACGAATTAAGTGGATTTGTGCCAAGCTTTTGGAGAATCAACCTTCTCTTAGGACAAAAGGTCTGACTAAAGTTGAGGGCAACATGTCTTTAGTGTCAATATCTGAGAGCACTAAATCATCAAAAACAAGGCCCAACGGACATGTATCTTTGATGAATAAAGCATTTAATATCAGATCTTTGATAAGACTTGCCAGTGGCATCAACTATTGGAAAATGATGACATGAGTTCAAAACCTTCCCAGCAGTATTGCAACCCCCTCCCAATAGTTCTGGTTTGGACCAACGGATCCTGGAGCGACTGGGTTCAGATGGGTGGGTGTCACAAACCCGTTCCTAGCCTCATGGGACCGCCTATATGTGGGGTGGCCTTAAGAGGTTCCTTCTGCCCGTTGGGCAAGACACTGTTTCTATAGTCATTAAAACTGAAGAAAATTGGCAATTTATGCACCTATAAGCAAATTGACAGCGACTTGGCACATTATCAACAATTTAAAGTCAGTTATAGATAATTTATTTTTCCCTCATTCAATTTTTGTCATGTTAGGCGAATCTTGAGGGCCCCAATCCTGAGCTTGTCTAAGCTATTCCCCAAATTAATCATCTATTTAAGCAGTCAAGACACACTGAGAAAATTGATGGGGTTTTTCCAATTTTAAATTTAAAAAAGATTCTGTACATAAATGTCAGAAAACTAACCATATGGATTCCTCCCAATAGTATCAGGACTAGGAGGTCAGTTAGTCAGGCATGATTTCTAGTTAATTGCCTAGTCACTACTATCATTAATGAGAATATTACTGATTGGTTATTTTCAGGAGAGTATATATAAATCTCCAGTTCCCAGTGAGGTGGTGCACGATGCATAACCACAAAGCCAGAAAACTCATCATCAGGATTATGGTAAAAAGGGCACCACAAAGGGCGCCAGAACCAAAGTAACCCTGTGCAAGGGTGTATAACGTGGTGTAGAGTAGTTGGAAAAAAATAAACTGGAACACTTGGGTGGGCCCCATGGGAGAGCCCATACCCAAGCGGAGATCAGTGCTGGAGGGTTTGGGTGCCTCAGTTTGGAGGTAACCAAGGGTGCCCAACGGTGCACTTGATCTTGTAGATACTCTAGTGAAAATAGGACGGCCAACGTTGTTAAAGACCTCCTTGTGGAGGTCCACACACAGGTTCACACTAGTAACCATAAATTTTAAAAAAATTTGTAAACAAATGGGGGTGTTTATTTAAAGGAAGATAACCAATGAGGAAGGTTAGTCCCAAAGAATCATACTTGAACAATTACTGGGGAATCACTTGGTGGAAGTGGTGTTAAGCCCAGGTGCACTAATAAGTGCACGCTTCAATTGGACAGGGTACTATGTTTAGAGATTGACCAAACTTAGGTCATTGACTGAAGGCAAGGCCAACCCAAGTTGGAAATTTTGAAAATTGAATGGGTTTTGAAACCCCGTTTTCCTAACAACCAAATGAAACCATCATGGTTAATAAGGTAACTAGTCCATTTTAACGCCATTACCATTATACATGGCTGGGCATCTCAAGATTCCCCTGAACCAACCTGGGCATATCTGTCCTGCACCCAGCGTTGGTCCAAGGTGTGCCTTAAGTCAGGAAGGTCCTGTAGCTTGACCTTTTTTGATCTTAGCGCCCAGCCTGGTCTTGGCAGTTGGTCCCTTATATAAAGTCATATAAACATGACAGCGTTCCCCATTTGGGTGGGTTGAGCCCTTTTGAAGTATTGGGGAATAATCCCCTAATATTATATTGTTTGTAGATTGACACTGGCAATTAGTGTAAAGGATACTGACTGATCTTGTATTAATTGTTCAGGTTTGGCAGAATCCTAGTTTGACACCAACTGCCAATTGTGGATGATTGTGGGATTTTCCAGCGGAAAGCTGACATATTCATTACAAAAATCCGATGATTCTAGTTTGATGCTGACTACCAATCAAAGACAGTTGTGGGATTTCCCAGAAAAAGCCACTGTATTTGTTATTAATCATCCGACTATGATTTCACTGTACCAAACTGGAGTCTAAGTAACTTATGCCAAGTATGCTCAAATTTATCTATATTAAAAGTAATTTATAAATAACTGACCAGTGACTCATGCTGAGGATGAGCCAATCTAACATTTGGTGATTGTGATAAGTGGAATGGGATGGAATCATTACCACAGATGACTGCAATTGGTTGAAGTTCTGGCTTGGATGGCCGAAGGGTTTTCATAGGCACAGTAGCCTAGAGTATAAATTGTCATCCTTCCTAATTAAGATCTCTCTTTCGCCCACCTTCTATTTATTTGAAGTAGCAAAAGACACTAAAGTGGATAGGGGTTGGACTGGAAATATCCCTGAAGTAGGCGCAGGGTGACATGCCTAGTGTGGCCAACGCTGCCAGCTCCCATACCTCAGCCCTATAAGAAACCCCCAATGGGAACCTGGCCAATCGGCCACCAACAATGTGCTGATGGCTGTCAGCCATGAGTGTGGTACAGCGCGGGAGTGCCATAGCTTTACAGGATGGGAGATGGACTTGCTTGGGCACACCCAAGAGGGACTGGCAATTGGTCATGAGGGAGAAGGAGCAAGGGGTCAGGCCGCCCAGGAAGGGGGATGAGGAACACCAGTGTACTCCCAAGAAGGACCATGGGGCTAAGGCGAAGTCGTTGGTCTGCTGGGTTTGTGGGTTGGACGTAGACTTGTAGGGGGTTGGTACGCCTATGAAGGCAAAACAGCAAGGGTCAGCCAGTCTCCATGCTGGTTGGCCTGGCACATTAGCAGAGACCACTATTCAATAAAGTGATTTTCTGACACCCAAAATCCAATTCTTTCTCTTATGAAAATTCAAACCACCCATTTCTATCTCACTTTTCCCAGCACCTAAACCCACAGGCCCTGAGGCCATGTCAGCCTTGTTAATTGCCAGGTTGGTAATTAAATTTATGAACTTTTGGCATTTGCTGGTTAATTTCCTCACTGCATAATTTAACGTCGCTCAGGTAGCAGCGCCTCAAGCATTTGGACTTGCCTTCTGGATGTTTGGGCATCCAGACTGGAAAGCTTGTCTAAACTTTATCTGCTGCCATCATGACAGCCACCCCACATAGGGGCAGTCCCAAGTGGTCAGAAATGGGTTCAAAAACCCAACCCACCCGCACCCAGTCCCTTTGGCATCCGTTTGACCAAGCGGAATTCATCAAACAAAGATCTTGATTTTTTTGGGGAGGGTTCCAAGCTGGCGGCAACTTTCAACAATGGCCAATGCCATTGGCAAGTTCCACCAAAGATTTGACATTAAAGACATTATTCTTAGAAGGCACACACCAATGGGCTTTGTTCCCAATATTTTTAGGTTGGGTTTTGAACCAACGACAACATTTCCCAATGGCCTGAAGCCATTGGCGAGTTTTTCCAAGGATTTGACACTTGGCTACCATTTACCAAACATACATGCACGTTGGGCTTGTTGCCAAGAGTTTGGGGCTCTCAGACCTTAATTTTGAGGGATTGTCGCCGATGACTTCATGAGGACCTTTTGCCCCAGAAATATGCCAACTTTCTAGTATTTTGACGCAAATTTCTCAATTCAAAGTATTAATTTGGTAGAAGTAAATTCAGGGACAGATGGCATTATCTAAAAAAGGGAGAGCTGTTACCCATTGCTCGTCTACCATATGGGAGAGATTGCCCTGTGAGATGAGAGGGACAGCTGCCCTTCTTGGACCCTTTTTTGTAGGGAATGGGAACACCACCCAGTCCAAGCAGAGGGGGCGCTCCCCCAGACTTACATAACCCTTCCTTTTTGCCAGAGGGGGGCAACACCACCGGGGAATTGAGCAAGAGCCACATTCTTATGGGCCTTAAGCAACATGATTGCCATTAGCATGGTTATCTATGAGGAGGATGGGGAGCATCTGAATGGGTAGCATGAAAAGCCTCGACAAGCTCCGAGCAGTTGGCACAGCCCCACGCACCAACCTAGCTATTCTCAGAGGCCAAATAACCTTTACATGTGACTAATTACTAAATTGATCAGCATGATTGGTGGGAGGTCAGGATTCCCTCAACCTCAGCTTCCTCCACGCCCTCAATTACAATGGGTTTTGGGTCCTCTGGAATTGCCACTTTTAACGGTAACAGCTGAGAGACATGGAAGACTGGATGTTGCTTCCAGTAGGTGGTAATTTCAAAAAGAAGCCACCATTTTCCAGGTCTTCTTCCACCAGATGGGGACTCGAGCACTTACTTACAAACTTACGCAATGGCTTCTACATTTGAAAATGGCATGTGTCAAGAATGAAGTATGAGTTCACCACTATCTCGTGCGCTGAGAGCCAATTCCAATCTTCAAACCGTTTGTAATCACTTATGGCCTTGGTTAAGTGCTCCCAAACTAGGGACTGCATGGCCTGTATGTGCTGATGTGGTCATCTGCAGCTTGGACCTCTGGGTGGAGGCATGGGACAACCAAAAAGGAAGGATTATAACCCAAGGTTGCTTCATATGGGGAGAAGCCTGTGGACACATGGGTTTTATTATTATATGCAAACTAGGTGAGGGGAATATTGTCCAACCAGGTATCCTATGTGGCTGAAGCGTAGCACTGCAGATGCTGCTATATATAAACTGGTTGACTTGTTTGGTTTAATATCTTACTGTGGATGGTATTGGTGGAGCGGCTGAGCGTAATCTTCAAGATTGCCAAAAGCTCATTCCAAAGCTGTGCCCTAAATTGAGGCATGCGGTCACTGACAATTTCCTACTAGAGGTTAAACATTGAAAACATATGATGCACAAGTAGGCGGACAGTCTCATCAGAAGTAATGGAGGAGGAACACGGAATAAACTGGGAGAATTATGTAAAGCGTTCTACAACAATAATAACTACTGCGAACCCCTTGACGCTGGATAGCTCAACAATAAAATCCACAGACACCAATATACAAGGACCCTCTGACTGCTGCAAGTTGTGCAGGAGTTTACTCCTACATTATTGTTCTAATTTGGCCCATGCGCAAGTCACACAGTCCGCAAGCCAGGATGGAATATCCTTTGAAAAGCCCAACCAGTTATAGATACACTTAACTAGATCAATGGACTTCTTGTTCCATGGGTGATCGACTGTAGGGGGATAATGATGTGCTTGAATGACTTCAGCTTGGAGGAGATTAGGGACCCACATCCACGACCAAAACTAGATGATTCCCTCAGCCAAATAATATAAGGAATGCTTGGAAGCTGGGAAGGACATGCTTCATACGTTCCACCCCCTTTGCACAGCCAACTACGCAGCTAAGACCCTTGACAACAAAGGCACATCTAAGCTAAGTCTGCTGCTAATTATGGTGTGTACAATGTACAAGATTTGGGTGGAGGGAATGACTGTGACAAGATTCGCCTCATCTGAGTCAGCTAGTAATGCGTGAGGTTATGGCTTAGGAAGTTAGAAAGGACATTTTACGCTCCTTTAACAAACTCATAATTGAAGTTGAAGATGCACAAATACTGGTAGGTTTGGGCCTGCTGTTGTGCCAACTTCTTTGGCTTATATAATTAAAAGGGAACTTGATGAGCAGTTTACACAGATAACTCATGCTGATTGTCCTGCAAGAGATACCGTCAGTGGGTCAAGGACCACGCCATAGCTGCTAGCTCTTTATTTTATATGGCCTAGGATTGTTCAGTGGGAGAGAACTTACAGGAAAAGTAAGAAACTGGGCGTTCCAAACCATTGTGCTCCTGGAGCAAGTCAGTCCCAACTTTGGAGGATGGCACATTGCACACTATGATATAGGGTTTGGAGGGGTCCGCGTGCTTCAGGTTAGGGAGCGACAAAAACACTCCTTAATTGACTCAAATACCTGCTAGCACTTGGGAGTCCAACAGAAGGGGACATTATTATCCGTGAGCGGATAAAGTGGGGAGGCTCACTAGGATAGAGCGAGAGAAAATTTCTTTAAAAATATGTTAGTGCCCAAGAAGCTTCTCAATTGCTTTTGGGTCATTGGAGTCGGCTATTTGCGGATGGCAACCAGCTTGCTGGGTGGAATGGCGTACCCATCTTTTAAAATGAGATTTTCCAAGAAGGTGACTTCCTCCTGGTGAAACTCGCTATTTGAAGGCTTGAAAAACGGGCCCGCCTTATGCAAGACAGCCACTCCCACCTCCAAGTACTTTGCATGTTGTTTGGGAGTAGGGGAGTGTACCAAGATATCATCAATATATGTGACCGCGCAGGCTAACTAGAGATTACCCAGCACACTATTGGTCATCCTCTAGAATGTCGTGGGTTCATTCTTTAGCCTAAAAGGCGTCACTCAAATCGGAATAGGATTCATTCCATTCAAATTGCAGTAAGCCACTCCTGACCTTCCATCAACCAAATCTGATTAAAGGCATTAACTAGATCAAGTTTTGAAAATATGCGTGACTTGGAAATTTTTGGCAAAATGTATGTTCCAAAGGGAGTGGGTAGAGAACGTAGCCCGTGATTTTATTAAGGTGGCCATAATCCATGCGGGGACAAAGGGAAACATTTGTTTTCTTGGAAAAGATAATGGGAGAGGTAACATTGATGTCTCTTTGAACAACCAACCCTTCTTGAGCATGTTATCTAACCATGAATTGAGGGCAGCCTCCTCCTCTACTGTACGTGAATACAGTGGGCAGTTTATGTTCATTACCTGCACCGTTGTTTGAAGACCCAAATTGAATTCCATATGTGGGGAAGATGTTCCGCCATCTCAGAATCAAAAATACTTTGATATACCATCAACGCTTCTGGAAAACAGGCGTGAGGCCTGAGAGAAAAACAAGAGAAGTAACCTATCAATGACCTTGAGTTTTAACAGGGTATTTAGTAAGGGAAACTCGCCATCCATCTGACCGTTGAAGAATGACAGCATATTATATTCAAGGTGAATCCTTACATACTGCCAACGCCACTAACCCACACCCAAAATTACTAAAAACGTGAGGTAGAAATCACTGAGAAGTGATCATGAAAACTAAACTGGTGAACCAAGAAGGGTACTAGGCGCCATACTTTGTATAATGGCTGGGAGGCCAACGAGGCGACCATCACTGCAGAGCCAACGCCCAAGTCAAGATCAAGCTGCTGGGCCAACTCCAGACTCTGAAGTTACTCGCTGCTCCAGTGTCAATAAAGGCTCAAAGGACACCTGGTGTGCTCTGATACTGATTTTCATTGGCAATAAAAAGTAGGCGGAATTCTGTTTACTAACAGATACAGTCATTACAGCTGACGCCAAAGAGGTTGCAACCAAAATGGGGGAAGATCAGGCTCTTTAATTGAAGCAGAATAGGGATGAGTAAGAGGTTGGGTCCCATCTACTTCAGGATGAACTTCCGTTGATTTGCAGACAGGTGAACCAGGAAAAACCAAATAAGCGTGAGGGCAGCGTCAGGCACTGGAACCAATAGCAATACTGATTCAACTTCAAGATCAGGACCTGAGGCTACGTTGGCCAAACCAATCATGAAGTTTTCAACTTGATGGCGGGGAGTATGGAGGAGAGAGGAATTAATGGAAGTTGCTGCCTTGAAAATATGACTAACTGTTCCAATAGGGGTGGACCAAACCACGTGATGAGCGGAAGCAGAATCCAGTGCAGATCTGAAAATTTCTTGGAGGATATCCCTGGAGAGATCAATCACTGAGGCTTGATCACAGAAGGCTGTGACTAAAAAACATGCTAGGGTCTTTAACGATTAGGGAGAGTAAATGGAACAAACAGTCAGAACAAGGCACAAGGAGTTTCAAAGCTGAGGATTGTAAAAACTGTGGGGTTTTCACTGGTGCACAGGTTTGCTTAACTACTGACTCTGGGAATAAATACAAATTTGCTAATTGTATGAAGACAATTAGCCTAGTCGAGTTTGGATAAATGGGTAGCTTTGGCCCTACTCTGACAATATAATAGTATAAGTGACTTTGGCCTTAATCTGGCAATATAAGAATTCAATTGACTTTGGCCTCACTCTGGCAAGATATAATAAGTTAAGTGACTTTGGCCTCACTCTGACAATATAAAGGTTCAAGTGACTTTGGCCTCACTCTGGCAATGTATAAGGATTCAAGTGACTTTGGTCTCACTCTGGCGTTGATACTTGTGACAGGAAGTACTTCTTTACAATTTCATTTTGAAGTAAACAATCATCAATTGAAAACAATAAAGTATTCACCATACTAAGGTGTTTATTAATATGAAAGTGAGGGAATATTTATAGGGTAAAATGGTGAAGGGCATGTGTTCTGGGTACTTGTGATAACCACAATATTCTTGGCATTCCTAGCCGATGAAAAGGGTTATCCACGATGGTCTCAGCATGCCTAGCCAACAGAAAACGGATAACCATGATGGTCTCGGCACGCCTATCTGACAGAAAAGAGATATTGGTTCAATTTTGGGAAATATTCCAGCTGATATTCATGAGGAATAGTGTATTTAATTGCTATTTGTATCAGCCCACATGTCAGCTACCAAACACGATGATTTCCCATGAGTAATTACTTATTTTGAGTCAATTTACTCATATTTATGGTATCAGCAATAATCCCTGATGAAATAGGAATTATAATTCTCATCGAGTTCAATCCTCTGTGAATTACAATTATCCATTTAATTGGTGATTATCACCAAAGAGATGGAATAATTGATCAATGTCTCAAAGCTTAATCAATAAGCTAAATTAAATAAATGAACCAATTATCTTAAATTCATTGAAGCTTAGATAATTTGCAAGCTGGATAATGTGGTCATATAAATTTCCACACTGATACTGCTTGAAAAATGAGGTGGGGTCACCTGCCTGACTTGCAGAATGCAGAAGCCCTCACACCCACTAATGAGCTTAGCTTTTAACTGCATCCATAAGGGCAACACCTTGCTGGTCATTGGTCAATGAAGCGACATTGTTTAGGGAAACTGAAGATTGCATTTGTACCTTGATTAGGGCGTCAAGGACCTGATTTGCAACACCTCAGGATGGAAAACCTAGATTATCTACTTGAGGGTGAGCTGAGGGAATAGTAGTGGGAAAGGGGCCATGCTACCATGGATAAATTCCTCCAACGCTATGTTGGAATTTTAACCAGATGGATTCCTCCAATGATCAAGCAATATTTAAGATAAAATGGCCAATCCTGTCATAATGGCTCATTTACTGAATTCTGTGGTTATGTTAGAGTTGCTAGGTAGTTGCTCCCCAATTGGGTTGAACCAAATTCTAGTATTATGCTGAGATTGGAAGTTAAGATCAAATTGGACGATTGATGGCTCCAAATTAGTATACAGATCACCGGCAACTAGTAGCTGAGGATGATCCTTTTATCTTCTTTAGTAATAATGGCAAAAACTGACAACCCCGAGTTTGAGGCGGCCAAAGATGTTTCTGGCTCTTAATAATTATTAACTAAATATTGCCTAAGTAAGGAGATTCCCCAAACTCTTTCTGCTAAGCATCACTTTTCGAAAATCAATTCAGCCTGAAATTTAGCTCCACTAAAGAGATTTACGAAAACTACTAGCAAATATGGCGGGAAACCCCGCAAAAGAACCCGCAGGCTATGCCAAACGAGCCAGCACCACCCCCAAACGAAGCAACCCTCGGTTACCCACCTCAGGGTCAACCAGAATCACCCGCTCTCAAGCAGCAGCCATGAAAGCAGGCACCACCCCCCAACCTGGAGCTACTCCAACTAGCGCCAGTTCACCTGATCGCACTTCTGCAACCTGCACGCCTAACAGCTCTGTGTGTGCTGCCTCCCACCAACCCGCTGGGCCCCCTCCAACCAAGGAGGCCATCACCCATGCTGTTTTAATGGCGTCTGCTCAGTTGAATGCAACTCAGCCCATCCAGACATTCACCTCCCCCATTGTGTCAGCTAATTCAGCCCCATCTATTATTGCTGACGCCGTGTTTCTGGCTCCCTCCATGAGGGGCGATACCCAGCTACCTGGCCCCCAAATCCTCAGATGCAAGGTTGGATTAGCCGCACATTCTGGTTCACTAAGCACCAAATTGGGACAATCTACTCTTCCCAATGAGGATTAAAATGGTTCGGATTTTGGAACTTCACACCAGTTCCAATCTCACCCGTCCCATTCAAACCCCGTAATTGACACTTCTCAAGTCGGCACTTTATCGCAATATGCTGAAAACGAACAATTCACTAGTCAGCCAATGAGTTTTGCCCATGAAATCACAGCAAATACTCGGGCTGAATTTACCCAAATAGATTGGGATGGTGATGAAACATCTCCCTCCTCTCAATTGGCTGGAGTTAATTCCAATCTGGATGAGACTCCCCAATTTAGCGAGGCCCAACAATCACCTGGCCCCCAAACCCTCGGATGTAAGGTTGGATTAGCCGCACATTCTGGTTCACTAAGCACCAAATTGGGACAATCTACTCTTCCCAATGGGGATTTAAATGGTTCAGATTTTGGAACTTCACACCAGTTCCAATCTCACCCGTCCCATTTAAACCCCATAATCAGCACTTCTCAAGTTGGCACTTTATCTCAATATGCTGAAAACGACCAATTCACCAATCAGTCAGTGAGTTTTGCCCACGAAATCACAGCAAATACTCGGGCTGAATTTAAACAAATAGATTGGGATGGTGATGAAACATCTCCTCCTCCCAACTGGCTGAAGTTAATTCCAATCTGGATGGGCCTCCCCAATTTAGCGAGGCCCAACAAACCGCCCCTCAATTTAATATGACGCCAGCAACTGCTGTAACATTCCAGAAACAAGGGAACTCCGCAAACTTGTCCAAACCACCAGCTCACACTCAACCTGCAATTGCAGCCCAAAGAAAACACAAACGTACCAAAGGAGCCACTGGGGCGTGGCAAAAACCTCTGGCACCAACGCTACCCAAAGCTGATCCCTGTGAAGTGGCGTTTATTGCTGATGTTAAGAAGAAATGGGCCGAAACTAGAGCGCAAAAAGCTCTACCTCGCTCAACCCTCTCCCACGCAATTCACCTTTATTATGGGCATAACCCTGTTGAATTCTATAAAGAGGATTACTTCTCATACTTTGCAGCGATTGCGGAGACATTCCCTATAAACACCACCATCCTTGAATCAGTGGAGGGCCACTACATCGATGTGGGCTTCACTGAAGCTGCCCTTACTGACCATGCTGCCACCCTCCAGGTCATTATTCCACGCGGATCTCTTCGCATCTCCCGCACACGCTCTCACCTGGAGAAAATTTCATGGGTTTTTTTTCCAACCTACCAACAAATGTTGATCCTGAGTCTCTTAAACTGGCACTCCATCGTGGTTTAATGGAGTTTGGGTCTGTTCTTTCAGTGGACTTTAGCGTCCCCTCTTACTATGCTCCCACTCAAAGAGCTCGCACTGCTAGGGCGTCGTTCAACCCTCCCCCACTGTATCCCGTAACATTGAGGTTATTCCTCGTGTGGCGGTAGTTGGGGCATGCCCTGAGATCTTTTTTGTCGACCCTGATCAGGCGCGCCCCCAGTGTTCATGGTGTAACGCCCTTGGACACTTGTATAGTGGCTGCACAGCTCGAAAACAAGCCCTCTTAGCCACCCAGGGGCCTAAACCAGGCCAAAAACGATCCCACATGGCTGCAGCAGCAATTCCACAACCCACACAATGGGTTCCCGTTCAAGACCTGTCCCCTGAGGCCTTACGCCTAGCAGTTGAAACAGCTAACCCCACTATTGGTGTGGGATACCTTCGCGCTCATGCCCCCTTCCAATGGGCACCCCCTCCAATCTCCCAGAGTCAACTCCCTCTCTCACCAAGCGCAAGGCATCTCCCACAGGGTGCCCCTCGTCAGCCACCCCCACTCAGGGCTCCGCGGCACCCCCACCAACTTCCACCAGCGATTTATCGCATCAGCCCTCAGCTCCCAATGGAGCTATGCCCACCAGCATGGACTGGCAACTCGCGGCCTGCGGTAGAAGTGCCACCTCAAAGAGTCCTACCCCAACCCCACAGTCCATTTCGCGCGGATCCTTTGAAGTGTTGGAGGAAGTGAATATGGACTCAGACTCATCAAATGGGGACACCGCGGAGGTCACCATTGAGCACCCTCAGGTCCTTCCCCTGCAACGGAGCGGGGGGGCAGCATCCTAGGCTGGCTTACTGGGTCCTCCGCCCCCCACCCTCTCCTTCCCCTCAGAACCCTCGACGCTCCTCACGGATTGCAGCTAATAGTCAAGCTAAAGGACTCAAAACTAGCCGCCTCACAGCAGCAGGTTTAAGCGCTGGCAACCCCAGGACATGGAGGGGAACAGCTATGAGTCCCCATGGCAGCACCCTGGCCCTGCAATCCATCAACGCAAATGGGTTGCGGGACTTTAGGCGGAGAGCCCGCCTCCTCCGAAACTTCAGGTCAGCACAAATTGACATCGCTGCTGTCCAGAGCCCCATATACTCCCCCACGAACAATCTGCTTGGAATGAACAGTTTGGAGGCAACTCCTTCTGGACAAACCATGCCGCCCTTATTGTTTTGAATCCCCAGGTTAAAACCCATTCTTTTTCACAATATCTAGGTGGCCGCCTCATACTGGCCAAACTCACCACTCCTGACTTCTCCTTCTTCGCTGCAAGCATCTACCTGCCTAATGCAGGTCAGGAGCAAAATCGGCTCTTGGAAGAGCTCCTCCAACTCAATCTCCCACGGAATACAGTCCTCTTAGGAGAGATTTCAACACAACCATAAGTCGCGTCCGTGACTCTTACCTCCCTGCAGCAAAGGAACGCCCTGGATCAAGTCGCCTCCAGGATTTCCTTCGCCTGAGTGGCTTTATAGATGCGCTTCCACCCTCCGCGTCTGGCCTAGGTTGCATGACTAGGATCCAGTATGATGGAGGAGCTTTCCAGTCAGCGTCACGCATAGATATGGCACTGATTGGCCCCCTGCTAATTGGCCGCGTCTCCTCTCCCATCTCCGTGACAACCATCTGAGTGATCACAGGTCACTCACCGTTGTCCTCACCACCACACTTAGACCGTCGCGTAGGTTCTGGCCTAGGGTTGCCCCAGCTCTTCTCAACAACCCCTTCACTAAGGAGAAGCTGTCTATGACCATCCGGGAGACTCTCACCTCCCCCCACCCCACCTGCTTGACCACAAGGCTAGATGGGCGGTGACCAAGGAGGGCATCACCCGCGTTGCTTACAACTGTGCCAAAGCCCAGATGACTGCAGCTCGCGCCAGAGTCAAAAGGGCGGAAGCCAGAATCAGACATCTAGAGCGAAACTGCCAGCCTTCGCCCTCTCCCAGATGGTTGGAAGACTGGGAAGCGGCGCAGGAAGCACTCCGCTTGGAGCTCACACTGCAGGAAGAACGGGCAGCAAACTTTACAACATCTCGTTACTATGCTCAATGGGAACGCCCCACCCGCTTCTTCTTTCAGAAACAGAAAGCCCGGTCAACAGCGCAGGATATTACTGCACTGAAGATTGGCACTACAACCACTTCAGATAAGGAGGAAATCACGCAGGAACTACACCGCTTCTACTCCAGCCTCTTCCATGCCACCCAGGTGGACCCATCGGACATCCAAGACTTCCTGTGGCGGGCTCAGAGCCGCCCATTGACCCACGGGCTGATGAGGCTCTACTGGCGCCTATTTCCATCCAGGAGGTGATGGAAACCCTTCTGAAATCCCCACGGCTTAAAGCCCCAGGCCCAGACGGAATACCCTTTGAGGTGTACCTTCTGGAACCTGCAGTGATAGCCAGAACCCTCCGCGACCTCTTCGCTGCACTCTTGGTGAATGGCGAGGTCCTCCCCGACTCCAGAGGCTCAATCACGACCCTCATTCACAAGAAGTCAGACCGTGAGAACCTGGCGAACTGGCGCCCCATAGCGTTGATCAACACAGACCACAAGCTCTTCACGAAGCTTCTGGACAACCGCATCACCAAATGGGTGTCACCTCGCCTCTCCCCATCCCAGTACGGTTTTATTCCGGGGAGGTCGTTATGGGACAACTATAATGACCTTCACGTGACTTTGACTGCTAACTCTCGTAAGGTGAATGGCTTTGTGGCTCTTCTGGATATGGAGAAAGCATATGATAGGGTAGCCTGAAAGTATATTGATGCTTCCCTGGCCCGCTTCCATCTCCCACCCGCAGCTAGGCGCTGGATATCAGCGCTCTATGACCAGCTCCACACCAGAGTCCTGGCGCCAATGGGTTTTACAGTGGCAGTACCAGTTGGACAAGGTCTCCGGCAAGGGGACCCCCTGAGCCCTATCCTTTTTAACATCACCCTTGACCCCTCTTGGCCTCCTTACAGGACAAGCTAACAGGATTCTGGTCCCAGGTAAAGCCCCCACACGCACCATGGCATTTGCAGATGACACTGCCATTGCATTTGGCTGCCCTGGGGATGTTGCCCTCGCTGCTGTGACCATTGAGAGGTACACCAAGGCGTCCAACGCCATGGTCAACACCTCCAAGACAACAGTTGTACAGGTCGGCTCCCCCACCTTCCCCCCACCATTTGATATTGAACCTGAGCGCGGTACCTTCCGTCACCTGGGCGTTCTCACCAACCAACAAGGAGTTGCGCTAAAAGACAATGAGGACTTGCTCCTCGCAGCAGTTAACTCCAGGATTGCCAGCTGGAACCGGCGGCACATCACCCCCAGGGTCGAGCTCTGATGGCCAATGTGTTCCTCCTCTCCAAAGTCTGGTTCCTAGCGCACGTCTGCCCATTCACAGATGCCTTTTATACGCGGCTCAATGTACTCCTCCGCTGTTGGATCTGGGGCTCAAATCATCCACCAATGGCCCTCTCAACCATTGCCCGATCCTGCAATGAAGGGGGCCTAGGGCTTCTGGACACGCGATCCCACGCCACCACAATCTTCCTGAAGTTCCTATGGCTGATTATCTTCTGGGACGCGACCCCCATGCCCCAATGGGCGCCCGCCCTCCGCCAGTCAGTGTCAGCAGCTCTGGGTCTTCCTAGAGCATCTCTGACCTCATTAGGGGAGTGGCTCACAAACCACCCAGGCCATCGCCTAAAACCATCCTCATCCCCCTACTGGAACCAGGCTCTCCTTGCCCTGAAACGAGTAGGCGCGCGGATCCACCATGCCTTCCCATACAGAAGGGAAGGCCCTGGCCTCAGCCCACGTCGCCATGCAATTGTGCACAATGGACAAGTTGTCACAACTCGCCTCAACCCCCAAGATCGTCCTCCCAAGACTCCTTGAGCTCCTCCCTCCCTCCGTGAGATTTGACCTCAAGGAATTGTGGAAGGACGTCTATCACCCCATCCTGTCAGCAAAGGTGTCCAACACCTTATGGAGAGTGCTCCACTGTTCATACAGGACAGGGGACCGGACTGGCCCTACCTTCCAGCACTGAAGCTGCCCCCGCTGTGTGGAGCCTATTGACTCCCACCTCCATCGTTTTTTCACCTGTCCAGGTGTCGCCGCATTTTGGCCAAAGGCCCGCGCGCTCCTCCATGCTCAGCCCTGGTCTGGACACCCTGTGCAAGACCTCATGTTTGAGCAGACATTGCCTGGTTGCCACCGACCCCTCCGTGTCCTCGCCTATGCCACAGCCATCTGGACCATCCATAACTCCTTCCTTCGTGCTGCCTTTGAACAGCAGGTGTGGACCCTTCCACACATGATCACCCACTTTCAGGTACACTTTGAGATGGCCCTGAAGGTCTGCACTATGTCGCCAACCCTCCCCCGCTCAGTTGTCACTGCAGCACGGATCTGGCGCGCAAACCCCCTCCCTTTCTTGATGCCTCCTCCCTCCCCTTCCCTCGCCTCAGGCTCTTAGGAGCCCAGGCGTAATTCAATAAACATCGATGAATCCCCCCCTTGGGTTGGGACCATCTAGTACTAAAAAAAAAGGAGATTCCCCAAAAGTTGACTAATAGAGTTGAAACATGCTGTTGGCAAGAAGCTGAGTTATTACAAGTGTACCAAGCAGTTGATAATGTTTCTGGCGCATATTTACTAATTCAAATACAAATTCAATATTTATTTTATATTATTTTTATACAGCTCACCAGCGACTGAATGCTGAGGATGGGCCAAAACTAATATTTGCATTGGGAAGGACGTGGCAAGAGGGTCAACGCCAGAAAGAGAGTAAGTTCAGTGGAAGGAAGAGAGAGTGGTTGGGCGGAAGAACCAGCAATGAGCCAATAGGTTGGCAATAGGTGCAGTAGCCCTTTATAACATATAAATACCTGGCGCTTCTCTATCAAAAAATCTCCCTTTGCATTTTATCCCCTTTATAAGTTTATATACTTGTTGGTTGTGGTTTAGGCTGAATGATCCCCAAATTGCGCAGGTGACACGCCAAGGGGTCAGCCGACACTGCTGGCCCCAACGCCTAAGGCAAAATGGCAAGGATTGGCCAGTCTTCATACTTGTTGACCTGCTGACCAGCAGAGCCAACTGTCACTGGAAAAGCAATTTTCCAACAGTGGTGCTCACTACTGGGGGTTCTACTGGTTGGTGCTAGAGTAGCTGACAGATTGTGAGGAGGTGGTAGGGATGAGATGTTGGTTTGGCTGGGGAGGGGAAGATCACACTGGTGTGACCCCAATTTGGAGGTTAGTGTTCCATGATTGTTGGTGGCAGGGAGGAGAAAGCCATGGCCACCCTCCCCAAACGCTGAGCTGGAATTAGGAGGTATACCATCTGGTTAAGTGGGAGATATTATTGGAACTTTACCAGATTGATTCCTCCAATGATTAAGTGATATTTGGGATGAAATGGCCAGTCCTGGCGGAATGTCTCATTGACTGGATTTTGTGGGTATGTAAATGATTGCTAGGTAGTTTCTCCTCAATTGGGTTGAGTCAAATCCAAGTATTATGCTGAGACTGAAAGTTAGGATCAAGAGGGGACATATTTGATGGCCCCAAATTAGTATACAGATCACTGGCGACTAGTAGCCAAGGATGATCCATTTATATTATTTAAGCAATGATAGCGAAAGCTGATGATCTCAAGTTTAAGATGGCTAAAGATGTTTCCAGCGCCTAATATTTAATAATCAAATATCTACTGAGTAAGGCAATTCCCCAAATGACAACTAGGAGAGTTGAAACGTGTTTTTGGCAAGTAGCCAAGTTATTCTGAGTGTACCAAGTGGCCAAGGATATTTTCAGCACATATTTACTATGTTTAATTCAGATTCAATATTTATTTATATTATCAATAATATGGCTCACAAGTGACTGAATGCTGAGGATGAGTTGAGACTAATATTCGGACATTGGGACTTTTCTTTCTCGTTGCAAACACTTTTGAAACCTATTCAATTCAAGAATAAATCTAGTTTGATAATCTCATAGAGGAGATTAGTCTGCGCCCATGTCTGGGAGCAGTTGGGCAAGCAAGGTAAGAGGAGCAGGCGGAAGGCCTGCGGCCTCTAACGTTCAAAAACGCCCTGGAGAATCTGGCGGAATAGAAAAAAAATCTAAAAAAACTGGCGGTCACAATTTCTCCAGAGATACTCACATGGCAAGCATGGTGCAACCAGTACATCAACACGCCACACTCCCAGCCACTTTTGTTGGTGGAATTCAGAGTCCATGTATATCTGGACATCCAAAATGGCCTTATGGGAAAAATTTTGTGAAGATGTACACAAAATTTTCCTGACCATGGTGTACGTTGCACCTCACTCCATGTCGCACGGTTGGCTGGACCTAGGTTTCAAAAGCAAAATAGCAGCAGATGAGGCTGCAGCGGTGCACATAGTGGTCGACCTCCCCAAAGGGCAATGGGTCATCGAAACCAAATGCACCAGATGGACAAAATCAAACCAAATTTTCCTCACGTTTGACTTTTTGCCTACTACAGTAAAACGTGACATTTTGGAGCAACACCTGAAAGATGGTCACGCCATATATGGCGAAATACAATCTTATAAAATGCAACGTTTCAAGCTGATGCCACACCTGTGCACCGGCAAAGCCATTGCAGTTCTGACCCCAACTGAGGAGATCATGAGGGACCTAACCCAGATCCCGCACTCCACCTTTATTGACATCTCAGGGCATACCACTCACCCATTCTAGGTAACCGTGGACAGCGCGCCTCCCATTTGCACCCACTGTGACGCGTTTGGCCATAAGGCACATGCATGCTCCATCAAGGAGGGCGTCACATTCCAAGAGCACCCCTCGGCAGCCATGGCCAGCGGAGAAGCACACTATGAACCAACCGCAAGCACCAAGGAGGCTTTCCCGTGGGGAGCACAAGGCTGCTACCTATTGGTAAAGCCCATCTCCCTGCAGGAGCGGAAGAAGGCCAAGCAGGCCCATAGGGCCACAGCCAAGGAAGCGGCCAAGGCCACCACCACCATCTCACACTCACAACGCCAGGAGGATATGGAGACCTTCGTGGCGGAAGTGACTTAGGAATCCATCACCCAATCAGATTGGGAGGCCCATGCCGAGTGGGCCACTCAATCTGAGGATCTGATGGGAGATTCAATCTCACCCAATCGCTGCACCCAAGCTCCGGTCAAAACTGACTTGGGACCTATCCCAACCAAAAATTTTTTTTTGCCCCACTCGACGGTGCACCAAACTTATCTGCACCACAAAAAATTCGTCTGACGTTGGGAAAACAAAAAGCGAAGGCCAAAGCCAATGTGATTCTTTTCGCAAGAATTAACAAAAACCCTGATAGTATTGCTGCTAACACCCGCGCTGCTGTGAAAGCCCGTGGGGACCTGGAAGAGGCTGGTGGGCCTGGGGGCCCACCCCCTCGCACCTAAGGTGCGATGGGGGAAACCTTCACTCTAGGGATGCTGAATATTGCCAGACTCAAGGCCTCCCCATCCTGGGCTAGGAAACTGAGTTTTTTACAAAACAATCTACCCGTGGATATCCTGGCCATCCAGGAGTCCCACTGTCCACGAGGTTCTGAGGAATCTTGGAAAACAATGCTCCTACCATCCCTATCCTTTTGGTCAAAGCACTATGGGGTGCTAATTTAGAAAAATAATTTTTTCAAATTCACATCCTCAGAAACATTTCTAAATGGCTGAGTGCTCGTTGTCACCTTCTCGTGGGCTGACGTTGTGCACACAATCATCAACATTTATGCCCCAAATGGTGCACACGAGCGTCAGGAATTTTCTCATCAGTCAAATCCCTCCCACTACCCCCCGATTCTTTCCTAGTTGGCGACATGAACTGTTGGCTAACCTCACCAATGGACCAGTGGCCACGCTCACCCCACGCCCCACAGGGTCACGTAGAACTATAATTTTTAAAAGCCACCCTTGGGTTAATGGATGCGCTGCTGTGATATGCCCCACTGCTCAAAAATATGATGCGTCCCCATGTCCACAACGGCCAATTAAGGTCCATGACCTGCATCGACCTTATTCTAACGCTGGCGAAATTCCAACCCCACATCTCCCACTTCAAAATAACAAAAATGGAATTCTCTGACCACTGACTGTTCTCGATAACCTACCACCTACCCGTCACAGTTGCAAAGGCCCCACATTGGTGCAAAATCCGCCCCCCCGAGCTCGCATCACCAGGATTTTCCATGTGGGTGGAAGAGGCAACTTTGGCTAAATCGTTTGTTGCACCATTTTGCATGGACCCCATTCTCACATGGGCAACTTTCAAAGAGGACACCATCCGCCACTAATGCCATCTCTCCTCCAGGTGCTCACGAGCCACATCAGCGGTTATCTCGTGCACGCTGGCAGAATTGGCCCACTTGGAGTCCAACATTCCAGCCCAGGATACAGCCCTGCATGGGGCCGGAAGTGGGTGGAGGCAGCCGCCCACCTCAACGCACTCAAAAGGCAACACAAACATCGGATTTGTGTCCAATACAGGGCCACACGCATCACTTAAGGCAACAAGTGCACCGCATACTTCTTTAAAAAATTTTTGCACCACACCAGAGTGTGGCCTGCACACAGGTGCAAAGATCGGATAATTCCATTGCGGACACACCAGCCAAAGTGACAATCAAAATGCAAAGATATTACTCTGAGTTATACTGAGCCATACCCTTTCAGCTGGCTGAAATGGCAGTATTTCTTGACCGAGCTCATATCTGCACCATTTTCCAATACCTGGAAATAATGAATTTAATTACTCCAAATGAATTATGGACAGCCATTCGCGGTGCGCCAAACCAAAAATGCCCAGGCCCAGATGGCATTCCATATGAGTTCTACAAAAAATATTTCAAATATATATCCCCATTTGCTGCTAGCCTCACTCAACCAAAGCCTGTTGGAAATGCGCCTCCTACCAGGAGGGTATGAGGCCTTTACTGTCACACTCTTCAAGAAAGGGGATAAGCTTGACTTAGCCAACTGGCGCCCCATTTCTCTAACAAATACAGACACCAAAATTTTAACCAAAATCATGGCTAACCGTTTAGGGACTGTAGCATCTGCCACCATCTCCCAAGAACAATTTGGTTTCATCCCCAGAAGGTCGATTTGGGATAACGTGCACTCTGTGGCTAATGTGTGTCAGTCCACAGCCTCTGGGGCACTTGTATTCTTGGACCAACAAAAGGCCTATGATAGAGTAAACTGGGAATACTTTAGGGCCTGCCTCCATCAATTCCACCTACCCCCCTGCTTCATAAACTGGGTGATGCTGCTCGCGGAATCTGCAACAATGGCAGTGCGTGGCCCAGGCTTCCTAACGGAAGTAGTCCGCCCTCAAAGGGGCCTGCGACAAGGGGACCCTCTCAGCCCACTCTTATACAACTTCAGCCTTGACCCACTACTGCGAAATGTGAATGCCCACCTCACTGGGGTCCATGTGCCAGGCCAAACCCCAGTCAAGCTGATGGCATTTGCAGATGATTGTGTGGTGGGGGTGTCTAATAACAAAGATGCACGCGCGCTTGAAGCCCTCATCCAGGAATATTCCCAGGTAAGCAACGCGACACTGAACGCCTCCAAAACTGAAATCATCCTCCTTGGTCAGTTTCAGAACTGCTGGGCCCCAGCAAGTAGTTCCCAACCCAGCCCATCTGCTCGCCAATGTCCACGCCTTACTAACTCAACACACACCGCTCCACTGGTGCTCCCCTTCATGCCACGTCCTACCATAGGACCGGTGCGCCATCTGGGCATGTGGATGGAGGCAGGCGGATATGCGTCAGCAGTAATGGAGGGCCATATACTGGACAACGTGACGAAGCGAATCGCTTCTCTCAGAGCCACCCTACTACCTATCTCACTGGCAGAGTTGTTCTTGCCAACTCTATGCTCCTATCCAAAGTCTGGTTTGGAGCCCACGCCATCCCCTTCTCCCCAAGCTTCTTCAAATCCCTGTACGCTTTGCTGCAAGGATGGCTTTGGTCAGGCCGCCCTCCACCAGTACGGCTAGAGGTCATGTTTGGCCCTCATCATCAAGGTGGCATGGGCCTGCTTGACTTCAAAGCCCATGCTGCCAAGATCCTGGGCACCTGGATCGCGGCCGTCACCACTCCTATACTCCCATCCCAACACTGGTCCCGTGCGGCCCGCTCCAACTTCTCCTGAGCCTTGGGCCTCAACAATCCATCAAACCCACACTCCCTGATGAAATACCTCACATCACGCACATCGGCCACAGGTCCTCACGGGACTAAAACCCACTACAAACGAATCCTACTCTCCATGCGAAGTGCAGAGTGGAGAATTCATATTAGTGGACATACAACCTGAAGAGGCCGCCCCTCTCCTCAGTTCACACAAGAGGTACAGGGGCTACCCATCCATGATGGCGTGATCTCCATTCGACCCCAAGTCCTATCCAGGGTGGACTACCTGGACATGATGGACATCCCTTATTCCACTGAGACCCAAAAGACTATCTGGAAATATACACACCATCCTCTGTTGCAGCCTCAAGTCCGCTCCCATGTGTGGCGCTGCCTGAGGCGGGTGTATCATACAGCTGAGTGCTCTAACGCTTTACACTCATCCTGTGTCGTGTGTGGCCAGTATGGAACGCTGTTCCACCGCCTGGAGAAGTGCCCCACCTATAAAGTGATATGGCGCGAAGTCCAACGTCTGCTAGGCCAGGATCAAACGCATCCCTTCAGTCTGTCAAGAGATATGTTTGCTTCATCAATGGCCTCCCCCTTCCACCCTCCCTCCGTGCTCTGGTGGTTGCAATTGCCATGTGGACTATCCACACGATTGTCTTGGAGGCCATCGCTGGCTCCATCCCCACCCTCCCAGAAGCTGTCCACAGTTTCTGGTCTCATTTGGTGAACCACTTTCAAGCGTGGATGTTTGGATATCTCCCACCGCGTCGCTGACAGCTGGTCTCCTCCTGGTTCCCAGTCTGGTTCATCAAATCAGACCCCTTCCTTCACACGTGCTCAATAGTGGCTACGGCCCCTTCACACGTTCCCTCCCCCTCCCCATAAGTGGCGTTCCCACTGGCAACAAGAGATAGCATCGCTTCTCTGGGGTGCCCCCCTGGTACTAAGTTTATCTTTCCTGAGTCATATTTGGAAGTGTCCGTCCCATGGTCAGCCTTCCCCACAATAAATTGAAAATTTAAAATATTTGGACATTGGGAAGGTTGGTGCAAGAGAGGTGACGCCAAGAAGAGAGAGTAAGTGCAGCGGAAGGAAAAGAGAGTGGTAGTCTGGAACCTCCAGCAATGAACCAATAGGTTGGAAATGTGTGCAGTAGCTCTTTTGTACATATAAATACCTGGCGCTCCTTTAATAAACATCTCCCTTTGCCTAATTTCTTTGTAATTATAAGATTATATTTATTTTTTTAATTGGGGTTAGGATGGGGGATCCCTGAATGGTGCAGGTGACACACCAAGGGTCAGCCAGAGCTGCTGGTCCTGACGCCTAAGGTGAAATGCCAAGGGTCAGCCAGTATCCATACTGGTTGGCCTGACAACCAGCAGAGCCCACTGTCGCCAGAAAACGATTTTCTGACAGTGGTGCTCACTACAGGTGATTCTGCTGGTTGGTGCTGGATAGCTGACAGGTTGGTGAGGTGGTGGCAAGGATGAGCTGCAAGTTTGGTGGGGAGGGGAAGAACACGCTGGTGTGACCCCAACCCAGAGGTTAGTGTTCTGGAAATTGTTGGTGGTAAGGAGGGGCAAGCCCTGGACGCCCGCCCCACACGCCAAGTCTTGAATTAGGAGCAGTACCATCTAGTTAAGTGGGGGACAATGCTAGAATTTTAGAAGGGTTTATTTCTCCAATAATTAAAAGATAATTGGGATAAAATGGCCAATCCTGGTGGAATGGCTCATTGACTGAATTTTGTGGTTATGTAAGTGATTTCTAGATAGCTTCTCCCTAATTGGGTGAGCTAAATATAAGTATTCTGCCAAGACTGGAAGTTAGATTTGACTGGGGCAATTAGTGGCCCCAAATTAGTTTATAGATTGATGGCAACTAGTAGCCAAGGATGATCCATTTATATTCTATAAGTAATGTGGCGGAAACTGATGAACCCAAGTTTGAAGTGGCCAAAGATGTTTCCAGCGCCTAATCTATTAACTTAATATTGCCTTAGTAAGGTGATTCCCTAAATGTCAATTAGGAGAGTCAAAAGGTGTTATTGGCATAAAGCTGAGTTATCTCGAGTGTATCAAGCAGTTGAGATGTTTCTAGCGCATACTTACTAAGTTAAATTAAATTCAAAATTTATATCATATAATTATTTATATGGTTTACCAGCGATTGAATGCTGAGAATGTGCCAAAACTAATACTTGCATTGGGAGAATGGGGCAAGAGGGTCAACGCCAGTAAGAGAGTAAGTGCAGCGGAAGGAAGATAGAGTGGTTGGCTGGAAGATCCAACGATGATCCAATAGGTTGGCAATAAGCGCAGTAGCCCTTTTGTACATATAAGTATCTAGCTCTTCCCTCTCAAAAAATCTCCATTTTCATAATTACCCTTTTATTATAAGTTTTTATATTTATGCTTGTTGGTTGGGGGTTAGGCTGGGGGACCCCTAATTGGCGCAGGTGATATGCCAAGGGGTCAGCCAGTGCTGCTAGTCCCAACGCCTAAGTCAAAATGACAAGGGTCAGCCAGTCTCATACTTGTTGGCCTGCCAGCCAGCAGAGCCCACTGTCAATAAAAGTGATTTTTGACATACTAACTTAGCGCTGCTCACAAAATTTGGAGACTGACAAAACAAACAACAGAAAGCAGACTACTGACTGCATGTTTATTTGGTAAAGGGTAACCACTGCAGCTCCCATCTCTATGAGAAGGGCGGAAATGGCTTGAAACAAAGATGGTTGAATATTTTGGGGAGATGGCAGATAATGTTTATACTGGCCTACCTTATGGATGCCCAAACACCCAAATGGCGAGCCAGAATGCCAGAGGCATTACCACTTAAATGACATTATGTTATATGGAAAGGTGAATGACAAGTGAGGGCTGGCGGACCACAAACATTATAGAACCTCACATGAAACCAGGCCTTTGTGGCTCCTGTCCCAGATTCTGAGGAGAAGGAAGTTGCAAGATTGGTTTAGGGTAGTTCAAAAATCATTGTAAGTGGAATGGGTATGTTAATCTTGGCAAGGGGACAGATCCTCGCCTGGAGTGGGAATAGCCAAGCCCACAGAATACCAATATCTCGCTGGCAAATGGCCTCTGCAATTGGGGTAGTCCCACAATATTCTTAACATGATGAGCACAATTAACTATGGTAGAAAGATAGAGCTACTAGCATGACTGGGATTACCTAGCTGATGGGAGGCCCATGAGGCCACATTGGAGGAGTTGCATGGGGGCCAACAAAGAAAAAAGTTTAAATAAATCAAATAAATTGGAGCTCAGAAAAGTTTTAAATGGATTGTAAGATAAGAAAATTGCTGTCAATTTCCTCAGTGTTACAACTACTGAAATGGACAATCTATTTGGTGAATATATTAGAAAAGCATTAAATTAGGGCCCTCAAGATTTTATTTAACCTGGAACACTTTGAGAGAGGGGGAGGAAAATAAACTTAATTTGAAATAACTTTGAAAGAGTCAGCAGTGGACTGAGTTGCTGTTGATTCATACTTGGACGCCAAAATTACAAATTTACCACAGTTTCGTTAATTAGTGCAACAGCATCTATCCTGATGTGCAATAGGACCTCTCAAGGCCGCCACATATAGGGGCGATCTCAAGAGGCTGAGAATGGGTTTGGGGTGCCCAACCTGCCTGCACCCAGTCGCTTTGGCGTCTGTTTGACCAAGCATGACTCATTGAAAAATTGATTTTATATTTGTTGGGAGGGTTCCAAGCTGGCGGCAACTTTCTACAGTGGCCAATGCCATTGGCAAGTTCCACCAAAGATTTACTTATGGCACATTCTTCTTAGAAAATACATGCCCGTCAGGCTTTGTTCCTAATATTTTTGGATGGGTTTTAAACCAGCGACATTCCTAATAGCCTGATGCCATTGGCGAGTTACGCTGAGGATTTGAAAATTAAAACTCCCTAAACTGAACGTATGTGCCTGTCAAGCTTTGTTGCCAAGGGCTTGGGCTCTCAGACCTTAATTTTAAGAGTTCATTGCCATCAACTTCATGAGGACCTTTTGCCCAATTGTATGCCAACTTAATAATATTTCGGCGCAAATTCCCACAATTTGACATACTAATTCAGCGTAAGTAAATGCAGGGACAGGTGGTGGGATCTTCAAAGGGAGAGCTGTTACCCATTGCTCATCTACCACATGGGCAAGATCACATTGTGAGACAAGAGGGCAGCTGCCCTTTTTAGACCCTTTTTGTAGGAAACTGGAACAAAACCCAGTTTAAGCAGAGGGGGCGCTCTCCTGGACTTACATTATGACTTTGAAATAATCCATTGAGTGAGAGCTTCCTATCAGAATGCAGATGGCTTATCAAGATTAACTATGGTTTAAGTGGTACACCATCAGGCTGATGAACTATTATAATGGATGGCAGATGGAGAGACCAAGAATGAGACCTGAGATGTCAGGGAAACTGGAGCACAGGAGGTCGCTGGAGGGAAAGACACAGGCCAAAGGTGATACAACAAGGCCAAATGCCCCAAAAAAATGAAGAGACGTCCTAAAAGGTCACTATTGTGTTTCCATATAAATCTTTGGAGCAAAACGCACACCAAACTGGCCACAATCATCAGGGACAAAAGGCCCTGGGAGCTGGAAAGGGTGGCGTAGGATCCAAGGAAAAGGCCAGAAAAATAGGAGAATGCGGATCCTGCGGAATAGGTGGTGGAGTGGGTGGAGGGCTCACATACAGCAGGGGGTGCAAACCAGAGCGAAAAAAATTCCAGCCATCACAGATCTTTGGAGAGGTATATTTTTTTGTCCAAGAAAAACAAAAATTATACAGGAAATTGGCCCAAAAATTCCTAGACTTTATTAAAAAATCAGAATATCTGAGATGAAGCAAAGCCTTTCTCATCTTGAGACTTAGTTTATAGTGGGTTGCTTCACGAAGTTTCCAGTGGTTGTTTGAATCTGATATGAGCTACAAATTCGTCGTTTTTCAACAAAATCAAAATTTTTCGAATTTTGCCAGATTTTGTAACCTCATATCTTGTGATTTTCTGGGTGATAAGTTCGATTCCCACCTGGGCTTTTGCCTCAAGTAGGCCATTTTCCTCAGCCCTGGCTGGCAAAGCCAAAATTCATTTTTGTCAATGATCTTAGATAGGTCATTGGTAACCCTTAGGGGTTCTGGTCTCTGCCTTAAGGGCTTGTTGGTCTTAGCTTTAGAAGGGCAGTTAATTCCAGTAATTATGTCACTAGATGTGACATCACCCTCCGCTCTTGGATGGAGTTCTACACCACCTGAGGGGACATTGGCCAAGGCAAAGTTCTTGTTGGGAGTTGGTAGCTTCATGCCAGCTAAAGAGGCTTGGGTGGCAGGTCCTGCGGCATCTGGGAATCTAGAGTGGAAGTCATAAATTAGGTCCTGAGCATTGGTTATGTCCCAATAAGATACCCAGTTGGTTTTTATCTCATCATATCCTTTCCAGGACATCAAGTATTGCAGGCGGCGTCAGGATAGGCGAGAAGCAAGAACGGCATCAAACTCATATTGGGGTTCACCATCAACTATCACGGGATCTGGGTGAGGTGGCATGGGACCATTGAGGGAGTTAGGGGGCATTCATGTAATGTGCTGAACACTTTGATTGAGGGAGTAAGTCAACCTGGTAAGCTGATGGGCCAACTTTCTTGAGGATCTTGAAGGTTCCAACACGCTTGGGACCTAACTTGCGGCAGGGTTGCTTCAGGTGGAGATTCTTGGCATTGACCATGACCAAGTCACCAGGCTTATACTCAGGTCCTTCACAGCGCTTTTGATCAGCATATGCTTTGTAGATAATCACAGCATCAAAGAGATGGTCCTTCACTGCCTGATGTATGTCCCTGAGCTCTTTAACGCGCTCATTGGAAGTGACAACGGTGGACTCAATCCGCGAATTTAGGTTGAAACTGGGGTTGTAACCATAATTTGCAAAAAGGGGGAAGTGCCTGTAGAGGCATAGGGCAAGGTTATTATAAGAGAATTGCGCCAGTGGGAGGTGAGAGGACCAATTGTTTTGTTTAGCATGGGAATAACTACGCAAGAATTGCTCCAAACCTTGGTTCACCCTCTCCGTCTGTCCATCTGACTGGGGGTGGAAGGCTGTGGGGCGGCAGGGGCGGATGCTGAGGATGGAAAGCAAGGATTCTCAGAACTGTGCGGTGAATTGTGGGCCCCAATCACTGATAATCTCCTTGGGAGACCATGTAAGCAAAAGATGTGATCTACAAAGAGGCGGGATGTCTCACTGAAGTAATGGCGGTGTTGCAGGGGATAAAGTGGGCCATCTTTGTGAAACGGTTCACAACAACCATTACTTCATCATAACCCTGGGACAAGGAAGTTCCACAATAAAATCGACAGACACTAATGTCCAAGGGCCCTTGGCAGCTTGGAGGGGAACAAGCAATCCAACACTCTTCAGGCAGCTTAGCTTTGACCAGTTGCACGTCAAGCAGAACTTTGTGAATTTTGCCACATCAGTGGCAATACCTTTCCAACTGTAGGAGCGGCGAGCTAACTCAAGCGTCTTGTCATTGCCATAGTGGCCAGCAGTTGAAGGGTCATGAGCTTCACGGATCACTTCCTCACGCAGGGGTCCAGGAGGTACCCACTACTTGCCCTTATGGAGGATAACTTTATCCAATAACTGGTAGCCTTTGTCCAGGGCTTGACCAATTCTATGGTAGGTATGCTTAATCTTATCTTAGTCAGCTGACAGAGGTTGGGACAACCTAACACGGGAAGGGGTGTCAGCGTCACCTTCCAAAGGTTCCATCATGAGCAGAGCGGGGGGTTGGACAGTGGGCTCTCCTTCACCTGTTCCGGCTTAATCAACACCTGGGTATTGTGGGCGTTAATTAGTGTTGGGTCAGGTGCTAGGGCAGGGTTCCGGGATAGAGCATCAGGTAACATGTTCTGGGTGCCCTTAATGAAGTCATATTCGAAGTCAAACACTGACAGGACTTATAACCACCGGGACTGGAGATGAGATAGCTTCTGGGGGGCGCGGTAGTACATCAATGACTTGTGGTCAGTACGGACAGTAAATGGCCACATAGACCCATGCAAATGGTGACGCCAGTGTTATACTTCCTCAACAACTGCAAGGAGTTACTTATCATATATTGCATAGTTGAGTTGCGCCAGGGTCATTTTCTTAGAAAAGTAAGCAACAGGACATTCCACTCCATCCTCCCCTCTTGTAGCAGAGCAGCTCCCACCGCAAAGTTGGAAGCATCAGTGGCAATGATAAAGGGGCGGCTGGGGTCTGCACATACCAACACCGGGCTGGACAATAGTATAGACTTGACAGCGTGGAATGAAGCGTTGCATTCATTGGTCCAACTATTAATCTTCTTCCCTGAAGCGGTGTAGAGAGGGGCGGCAACTTCTGAGAGCTGAAGAGTGAATTTCTTGAGGAAGTTACATGTCCCAAGGAAGTTGCGTAACTCCGTGAGAGATGAGGGGGTAACCCAAACGCGGATAGCTGTTTTATTATTTGGGGCAATCATGTGACCATTGGAGAAGATAATGTTTCCTAAGAACTCGACCTTGGGTTGGAAGAACTCACACTTGCTAGCCTTAATTGTAAGGTTTGCTTTGAAAGCCTCTCCATGACAGACACAAGGTGGCGGGCATGAGATTCTGCATCTGGGGAAAAGAACAGTATGTCGTACATCTATGAAATCGCGCAAGTACCCATAAGGTCCCAAAGACAGCATCAATGAGCCTCTGAAAGCAGGCGGGAGCGTTCTTCAAACCAAACGGCATAACCCTGAACTGGTAGATACCTTTCCAAGTGCAAAAAGTGGTCAACCACTCCTGGACTTCTTTAATGCGGATATGGTTGAAAGCGTTGAGACAGTCAAGCTTGCTGAACACCCTAGCCTTCTCCACGTAGCGGGCAATCTGTTGCTCCAGAGGGAGCAGATGAGGGTCAGGCACTGTTACGTTGTTCAGAATGCCATAATAAACGCAGGGACGAAGTGAGCCATCTGACTTCTCTACAAACAGGAGGGGAGCACACAGGTGAGAAATTATAAAAGATTTAACCCTTAGAGAGCATGTCGTCTACCCAAGCGTCCAAGGCAGCCTCCTCCCTCAGGGACAAGGGGTAAATTGGGGAGGATATCTTAACGAGATCCACGGTCAACCTAAACTCAAAGTCAAACTTGGTGTGCTCAGGGAGTGGCGGGCATTTGAGGGATCAAACAGATCAGCATATTCACGGATGCATTCCAGCAGAGTAAGTGTTGAGGTCAGGGCGTCAGTAGGTTGAATAGAGGATAGGCCCATCTTAGGAGAGGGGCCCAACTTATGGGGAGCACCATGGCGCTCTCATCTAAGCAAGGAATGGCAACCGTGACTCCACCAGGAAATTTGCATGCATGGTAGAGTCTAGGAGGTTAGTGGCGATGTCAAATCGGCGCCACCAGCCAACCCCTAAAATAACAGGGTATAGGAGGTTCATTATTGAGGAGAAGCTCTCAACAAAGTAACCATCACCTGCAAAGAAAGGAACAGGTGTCAACACGCGATAACTTGGAATTGTTTGAGATGCACCACCTTTCATAAACTGACCAACTCCCAGGGGTAGCTCCAGGGCCTCTGCCAACTCTTGGAGGATGAATTTTTCAGTTGCACCAGTGTCCACCAAAGTGAGTGCTTGAAAGCTCTTCCCTGCAGAAGAAAAATTAGCCATGAACAAGAAGTAAGCAGAGGAGGGTTTATTTCCCTCAGAGCCAAGGGATGACAGGATGGCTCCAAGCCCAGAGGAAGGCGTATAATGTGGAGTATCCCCTAAAAATTTTTCCCTATATGTCTTCACATTGTCATAAAGTTGTCTACGGGACTTAAGTGGTGTGCGGTAGCTTAATGATTTATGTTCAGCGGGAGGAAGATCTAAATCACATGAGACTACACCAGTCAGGACAGCCAATCTTTTGGTGGGGTCAGCCATGGCTATCTCTTCTTCAATAATCTTCTCATGGATCTCTACTAGTTTCTTGATGGAGTCCGCCGCAAGAGGTGACTCTGGTGTGATAGGGAAGAGTTGTCCAACTGATCAAACTGGGATGACAGTTTGGACAGAAGGCATAGGTTCAAAAACGGCAACGGCAGGTCTGTACCCTGGAGGAAGTGAATGATATGAATCAAATGATTTAGACTTACTAACCCCCTCTACTTTTGAGGACAAAAGTGAGGGGTACTCTGTGGAGCGCAGCGGTGCAGGGCCAGTAGTGAGGGGGCCCTCACCTATGATGGAGGTTTCAGTCTAACCTTCCAGAGAGCTTACTGCTGGTTCCAAGCGGTACTAGGGGAGTATGGAAGTAGGGCATTCTAGAATCAGGTTGGAAGTGTAATTAATGGCCAGTGCCTCAGCTGGATATGTCACCACTGGATTGGAAACATGTTGGTGCCCCATAGTGATAGAGTCATCAAGTTCTAGGATCTGAAGTTTAGCGGTACAATTAGGCTTGGTGGCACAGAGGCTTATAGACAACAGGGATGCAAGGATGGAGCATGTCCCAGATAAGGAGGGGGAGGATTATCCCATATGCCAAGGGAAGCATCAGTATTATCTGAGGACTTGCGGAGAAGGGCCATTTTCAACTGTTCAAGAGATTCCAACCTTGATGCTCGCTCTTGAAACAGGCACAAGTATTGAGCAGTAGTGAGGTCTCATTGGGACAAGTGTACAAAAGAATTATAGTCCTCAAAGGTAGCAGGAGTAATAACGCATGGTTTGACAAAAGTTTTTAACGCTGGGAGATCCAGGAGGGATCTAATATTCTCACCCGTGGAGAGTAACCATTGGTGAGAACCCTCTGAAATCTCACGGAGCAGCAGCTGGAGGAGGAGGACGTCAGCTAAGTCCTTGCCTTGAGACTTCTGGCGAGCCCTAAGGCTGGACAACGTGTTGAAGATCTCATTTTTAAATTTGAAATCACGTGAAAAGTGAAGAGTGAGACCGGTAGTGGCAGGTACTGCACACTTTATGAGCGTCTTGAGTGAGGGGAGCCGCGTAAAACCCTCAGCACACCCTTTGAGGAAGGTAACACCCAAGGCCAGAAGAAATACAAAAGTACCAGCCCAGTGGACCGCTTTAACGGGTGACAACTCTGAGAGGATTGGACTAACTCTAGCCACCCAACAGTAGAAGAAATTCACAAAAAAATCTAGGCTTTTATCAGATAATGTCAGGGAAACTGGAGCGCAGGAGGTCGCTGGAGGGAAAGACACAGGCCAAAGGTGATACAACAAGGCCAAGTGACCCAACAAAATGAAGAGACGTCCTAAAAGGTCACTATTGTGTTTCCATATAAATTTTTGGAGCAAAACGCACACCAAACTGGCCACAATCATCAGGGACAAAAGGCCCTGGGAGCTGGAAAGGGTGGCGTAGGATCCAAGGAAAAGGCCAGAAAAATAAAAGAATGCGGAGCCTGCGGAATAGGTGGTGGAGTGGGTGGAGGGCTCACATACAGCAGGGGGTGCAAACCAGAGCAGAAAACGAACTCCAACCATCACAGATCTTTTGGAGAAGTATATTTTTATGTTCAAGAAAACAAAAATTATACAGGAAATTGGCCCAAAAATTCCTAGACTTTATTAGGGTAATCAGAATATCTGAGAAAAGCAAAGCCTTTCTCATCTTTAGACTTAGTTTATAGTGGGTTGCTTCACGAAGTTTCCAGTGGTTGTTTGAATCTGATATGAGCTACAAATTCGTCGTTTTTCAACAAAATCAAAATTTTTCGAATTTTGCCAGATTTTGTAACCTCATATCTTGTGATTTTCTGGGCGTTAAGTTCAATTCCCGTTTGGGATTTTGCCCTAAGTAAGCCATTTTCCTCAGCCCTGGCTGGAAAAGACAAAACTCATTTTTTGTCAATGACCTTAGATAGGTCATTGGTGACCCTTAGGGGTTCTGGTCTCTGCCTCAAGGGCTTGTTGGTCTTGGCTTTAGAAGAGCGGTTATTTCCATGAAATATGTCACTAGCTGTGACATGAGAGCTCTAATATGTGCTTTTAAAAAGCAATGGAAAATACCAAGAGACAGAATGGACAGGTTTTAAGACAACTGATGGAAAACAATTACTATTTTCAAAACCTTCAGAAAAATAGCAATAATTCAATCCGCACATAAGTTTGTTGGGAATGGAGGCCTAAAAAATAACTTATAATATTTGATAGTGTTACTACTGAGTCCATCAACTATGATGTGGCCAATTATCTGGCTTGCTGTGTGAAGTGCTAATTACATAAACCACAAAAATATACCACTGGATATCAACTGGCCCAACTCAGATCTTCTTAGCATACAGTGTCCATCAATGTAATGAACCATTGAATATGAGTACTGGAGGAAACAATTGCATAATAGTTTAATAGATTGCTTAAAAATATGGTTCTGAACAAAGGCACTATTTAAAATAGACGCTACAAGTGCCGCGCAATTTATCATAAATTAATTAATTTTTCAGCATGGATGCCCACAAGTATTTATTAAACAATAATGGAACAAATTTCATGGTTCATGGGATACTGAGGTTGAATGAAATAATGGTTATCAGAAAAGTTGGATCAGTTCCATACCAGCTGTAAACAAACGGACTGGTAGAAAGAGTGAATGGAACGCTGGCATTGACACTGAGGAAATTGGTCACTTAAAAATCTTTCACATGGGGAACCTACCTCTGTTTGATAACATTCGCCTACAACATCAGCCGCCATATGTGATAGGAAAAACACCATTCAAATTATTATACAGGTGAAGGGCCACGTTACTGCCAATTATATATTTGGCTGTTAACCCATATTGGGTATGAGTGCTGATCAATACCTACTATGATTAGTTACATTTTGATGAATGCAATCTCAAGCATTTGATATGAGCCTGAAGAGATAATCAAGGTAAGATGACAGATAATAAAATGACCAGAATTACACAACTACATGTAGGTGATAAGGTAGACTATTGTGATATGCATGGCTTTGGGAGAAAAAAAAGATGGATGCTGTTATAAAATTGGCATGTCTGTGGAGATACGCTGAAAACAAAATTGCACAGAGTTTGACCCACTGAGCAATAGGACCAACAATATGAGGATCGTTGCCCTTTAACCAACATATATAAACTTATTTATTAATAAATGTGGAGCACTTGCTCCCACTATATCTTTTATTTAATATAGTAACTGTCACGGCTCCCTTCTGTTCCGCGCTCTAAACTATTAACAACCTCCTTCCCTCAATCATCTCATCCCGCTTGTATCATAGCAACTTCAGATGGTATCACTTTCATGGCTTAGTAATTCATTTCGACGTATCTCATTGGTTCCGCCAATTCTTCATTTGTTCATGCATTAATTCACAATCACCTAATTCAGCCGAATTCCCAGCAACCTAACATCATCCCTTTTCAAAGCATGCTTAAATTAATCATACTCAAAACAACTCGGCGGATTTCATCCATTCTACTATATTGACTTAGATCTTATCATCCAGTCATATCAGAATTGCAACAGATGCGCTATGGGCAGGTCCATTAAAATTATCACCAAGTCAGTGATGGAAACATATACCATCAAGAACATCATAGATGAAAGAATAGTAAACTAGGTCCATGAAAAATGCTTAAAGCATTGGATCCAAGAAAAATAATGAAAGTGTTCCAGAAGGTCTGCTGAACCATTAAAATATTATTTCCTGATATTTTAAGTCAAAAAATAAGACCTTTGAACCATAAAAGCTGGTAGGTTAAAGTATACCCAGGAACCAGTTTGGGGGAATAATGAGGTATGGACCGCTGAACTGATTATAGGTCAAGCCTCATAAAAGAATAATAAAAACGTAGTAAAAATTGCTATATATTTAAAGAGAGTTAAAAAACATAAAAAATGTATAATTTAAAATTTTCCTGATCATTATACTCACCTTGGGATATATACACCTATGAAGCTTCTTGAAGAAGGGAGCTTTTAGGACAGTAGGAGTGAAAATGCCATCAGAATCATTTTGAGAGTGAACACTAGCGAGGGCTAAACCCACCCAAAGCCAAGTTCTTTGATTAGAAGCTGAGCTTGGGAGAAAGTGACAAGGGGAAGTAAAATTGAAATGTTAGTACTGGCCAAATGCTATACTCTGGATTGGGGAGGAAAACAGCATAAAAGGAAGAGGCAATTGGCAAAAAAATTCAAAATCCTGTTATGGCACTGGCGCTGGAAGATTTTTATTGAGTGCTTGCCAGCAGGATTCATCAAGTACGTTGGACATGTGGGACGGCATGGTACAAAGGATACTGGAATGTGGTTGCTTAATCATGCCTCCCATCAGAGCCATTAGGGGGAGGTATCAGTGTGAAGCATTAGAGATGAATTAGTAATTTAATGAGCAAATGGCATCCTAAAGTTGATAGCTGTGAGCTTCTTGGAATTGAAAACAGAAATAATGATGGAAGTCAGGGGAAGCTGGAAGCTTTGTGGACCAACTGCAAAGTACTTGGCTGGTGAAACAAAGAGCGTAGGCTGCAACATTTCAATATAATATGCTTGCTAGATATGTGGTGTTAAGAGCCTCATTAAGGGTTATGGTGACTGCTTCTAACTCTGATATGGGAGCTTAAAGTTTTCACAATTCCCAATAGGTAATTTTGTCAGAAGTACCACTGGCTTAAAATTTTGGCCTAGCCAAAATAGGAGCTCTGGAAGCAAATCAGATCCAGCAAAAAAGATTAACTTATATTGGAAGGCATTTCTCCAGTAGGCTTGACGATTCTTATGGGATTAGCCAAGAATGGAGCTGAGTCCATCAAAGTATCAAAGTCCAATTTGGGAACAGAAGAAAGAATGATAATTGACCGTGATTTGTTCAAGATGGTAGATACTCTAGTTCCATCAGGATTATATACTGTTTCTGATAATTTAATGGAAGGACTACCCACATTCACTCAACTTAAAGTATGGGTCCTGGTGAGCCATAGATGTGATTCCTTTGAGCGGCACAACTTATTAAATGGAAAGGGCGGGCATCTTCAGCATAATTTAATTTATTGTGGGGAAGGCCGACCATGGGACGGACACTTCCAAATATGACTCAGACGAGACAAAACTTAGTACCAGGGGAGGCACCCCAGAGACGCAATGCTATCTCTTGTTGCCATCGGGAACGCCACTTATGGGGAGGGGGAGGGAACGTGTGAAGGGGCCGTAGCCACTATTGAGCACGTGTGGAGGAAGGGGTCTGATTAGATGAACCAGACTGGGAACCAGGAGGAGACCAGCTGTCAGCGACGCGGTGGGAGATATCCAAACATCCACGCTTGAAAGTGGTCCACCAAATGAGACCGGAATCTGTGGACAGCTTCAGGGAGGGTGGGAATGGAGCCAGCGATGGCATCCAAGACAATCGTGTGGATAGTCCACATGGCGATTGCAACCACCAGAGCACGGAGGGAGGGTGGGAGGGGGGAGGCCATTGATGAAGCAAACATATCTCTTGACAGACTGAAGGGATGCGTTGATCCTGGCCTAGCAGACGTTGGACTTCGCGCCATATCACTTTAGAGGTGAAACACTTCTCCAGGCGGTGGAACAGCGTTCCATACTGGCCACACACGACACAGGATGAGTGTAAAGCGTTAGAGCATTCAGCTGTACGATACACCCGCCTCAGGCAGCGCCACACATGAGAGCGGACTTGAGGCTGCAACAGAGGATGGTGTGCGTATTTCCAGATAGTCTTTTAGGTCTCAGTGGAATAAGGGATGTCCATCATGTCCAGGTAGTCCACCCTGGATAGGACTTGGGGTCGAGTGGGGATCACGCCATCATGGATGGGTAGCCCCTGTACCTCTTGTGTGAACTGAGGAGAGGGGCGGCCTCTTCAGGTTGTATGTCCACTAATACGAATTCTCCACTCTGCGCTTCGCATGGAGAGTAGGATTCGTTTGTAGTGGGTTTTAGTCCCGTGAGGACCTGTGGCCGATGTGCGTGATGCGAGTTATTTCATCAGGGAGTGTGGGTTTGATGGATTGTTGAGGCCCAAGGCTCAGGAGAAGTTGGAGCAGGCTGCACAGGACCAGTGATGGGATGGGAGTGTAGGAGCGGTGATGGCCGCGATCCAGGTGCCCAGGATCTTGGCAGCATGGGCTTTGAAGTCAAGCAGGCCCATGCCACCATGATGATGAGGGCCAAACATGACCTCTAGCCGTACTGGTGGAGGGCGGCCTGACCAAAGCCATCCTTGCAGCAAAGCGTACAGGGATTTGAAGAAGCTTGGGGAGAAGGGGATGGCGTGGGCTCCGAACCAGACTTTGGATAGGAGCATAGAGTTGGCAAGAACAACCCTGCCAGTGAGGGTAGTAGGGTGGGCTCTGAGAGAGGCGATTCGCTTCGTCACGTTGTCCAGTATGTGGCACTCCATTACTGCTGACGCGTATCCACCTGCCTCCATCCACACGCCCAGATGGCGTACCAGTCCTATGGTAGGACGTGGCACAAAGGGGAGCACTAGTGGAGCGGTGTGTGTTGAGTTAGTAAGGCGTGGACGTGGGCGAGCAGATGGGCCAGGTTGGGAACTACTTGCTGGGGCCCAGCAGTTCTGAAACCGGCCAAGGAGGATGATTTTGGTTTTGGAGGCGTCTAGTGCCGTGTTGCTTACCCGGGAATATTCCTGGATGAGGGCTTTTAGCGCACGTGCATCTTTGTTATTAGACACCCCCACCACACAATCATCTGCAAATGCCATCAGCTTGACTGGGGTTTGGCCTGGCACATGGACCCCAGTGAGGTGGGCATTCACATTTCGCAGTAGTGGGTCAAGGCTGAAGTTGTATAAGAGTGGGCTGAGAGGGTCCCCTTGTCGCAGGCCCCTTTGAGGGCGGACTACTTCCATTAGGAAGCCTGGGCCACGCACTGCCATTGTTGCAGATTCTGTGAGCAGCATCACCCAGTTTATGAAGCGGGGGTAGGCGGAATTGATGGAGGCAGGCCCTTAGGTATTCCCAGTTTACTCTATCATAGGCCTTTTGTTGGTCCAAGAATACAAGTGCCCCAGAGGCTGTGGACTGACACACATTAGCCACATAGTGCACGTTATCCCAAATCGACCTTCTGGGGATGAAACCAAATTGTTCTTGGGAGATAGTGGCAGATGCTACAGTCCCTAAACGGTTAGCCATGATTTTGGTTAAAATTTTGGTGTCTGTATTTGTTAGAGAAATGGGGCGCCAGTTGGCTAAGTCAAGCCTATCCCCTTTCTTGAAGAGTGTGACAGTAAAGGCCTCATGTCCTCCTGGTAGGAGGCGCATTTCCAACAGGCTTTGGTTGATTGAGGCTAGCAGCAGTGGGGATATATATTTAAAATATTTTTGTAGAACTCATATGGAATGCCATCTGGGCCTGGGCATTTTTGGTTTAACGCACCACAAATGGCTGTCCATAATTCATTTGGAGTAATTAAATTCATTATTTCTGGGTATCGGAAAATGGTGCAGATATGAGCTCAGTTGATAAATTCTGCCATTTTGGCCGGCTAAATTGATTTGGCTCAGTATAACTCGGAGTAACATCTTTGCATTTTGATTGCCACTTTGGCCGGTGTCCACAATGGAATTATCTGATCTTCGCACCTGTGTGCAGGCCACGCTCTGGCATGGTGCAAAATTTTTTAAAGAAGTATGCGGTGCACTTGTTGCCTTTAGTGATGCGTGTGGCCCTTTATTGGACACAAACCTGATGTTTGTGTTGCCTTTCAAGTGCATTGAGGTGGGCGGCTGCCTCCACCCACTTCCAGCCCCATGCAGGGCTATATCCTGTGGCTAGAATGTTGGACTCCAAGTGGGCCAATTCCGCCAGCGTGCACAAGATAACTGCTGATGTGGCTCATGAGCGCCTGGAGGAGAGATGGCGATAGTGGCAGATGGTGTCTTCTTTGAAAGTTGCCTATGTGGAAATAGGGTCTACACAAAACGGTGCAACAAACAATTTCGCCAAAGTTGCCTCTTCCACCCACGTGGAAAATCCTGGTGACGCGAGCTCGGGGGGCGGATTTTGCACAAATATGGGGCCTTTGCAACTGTGATGGGTAAGTGGTATGTTATCGAGACCAGTCAGTAGTCAGAGAATTCTATTTTTGTTGTTTTAGAAGTGGGAGATGTGGGGTTGGAATTTCGCCAGCATTAGAATAAGGTCGATGCAGGTCATGGACCTAAATTGGCCATTGTGGACATGGGGATGCATCATGTTTTCGAGCAGTGGGGCATGTTGTGGCAGCGCATCCATTAACCCAAGGGTGGCTTTTAGAACGCATAGTTCTACGTGACCCTGTGGGGCGTGGGGTGATGGCGGCCACCGGTCCATTGGTGAGGTTAGCCAACAGTTCATGTTGCCAACTAGAAAAGAATTGGGGGTAGCGGGAGGGATTTGACCGATGAGAAAAATTCCTGATGCTCATGTGCACCGTTTGGGGCGTAAATGTTGACAATTGTGTGCTCAACATCAGCCCACGAGAAAGTGACAATGAGCACTCCGCCATTTAGGAATGTTTCTGAGGATATGAATTTAAAAAAATTATTTTTCCAAATTAGCACCCCACAGTGCTTTGACCAAAAGGATAGGGATGGTAGGAGCATTGTTTTCCAAGCTTCCTTGGAACCTCGTGGACAGTGGGACTCCTGGATGGCCAGGATATCCATGGGTAAATTGTTTTGTAAAAAACTCAGTTTCCTAGCCCGGGATGGGGAGGCCTTGAGTCTGGCGATATTCAGTGTCCCTAGAGTGAGGGTTTCCCCCATTGCACCTTAGGTGCGAGGGGGTGGGCCCCCAGGCCCACCAGCCTCTTTCAGGTCCCCATGGGCTTTCACAGCAGTGCGGGTGTTAGCAGCAACACTATTGGGGTTTTTGTTAATTTTTATGGAAAGAGTCGCATTGGCCTTTGCTTTTTGTTTTCCCAACGTCGGATGAATTTTTTGTGGTGCAGATAAGTTTGGTGCACCGTCGAGCGGGGCAAAAATTTTTTTTTTGGTTGGGATAGGTCCCAAGTCAGTTTTGACCAGAGCTTGGGTGCAGCGATTGGGTGAGATCAGATCTCCCATCAGATCCTCAAATTGAGTGGCCCACTCAGCATGGACCTCCTAATCTGATAGGGTGATGGATTCCTGAAATGCTTCCACCGCGAAGATCTCCATGTCCTCCTGGCGTTGTGAGTGTGGGATGGTGGTGGTGGCCTTGGTCGCTTCCTTGGCCGCGGCCCTATGGGCCTGTTTGGCCTTTTTCTGCTCCTGCGGGGAGATGGGCTTTACCAATAGGTAGCAGCCTTGTGCTCCCCATGGGAAAGCCTCCTTGGTGCTTGCAGTTGGTTTGTAGTGCGCCTCTCCGCTGGCCATGGCCGCCAAGGGGTGCTCTTGGAATGTGACGCCCTCCTTGATGGGGCACACATGCGCCTTATGGCTGAACGCGTCACAGTGGGTGCAAATGGGGGGCGCGCTGTCTATGGTTACCCAGAATGGGTGGGTGGTATGCCCTGTGATATCAATAAAGATGGAGTGCGGGATCTGGTTTAGGTCCTTCACGATCTCCTCAGTTGGGGTCAGAACTGTGATTGCTTTGCTGGTGCACAGGTGTGGCATCAGCGTCAAACGTTGCATTTCGAAAGATTGTATTTCGCCATATATGGCGAGACCATCTTTCAGGTGTTGCTCCAAAATGTCACGTTTTACCATAGTAGGCAAAAAGTCAAACGTGAGAAAAATTTGGTTTAATTTTGTCCATCTGGTGCATTTGGTTTTGATGACCCATTGCCCTTCGGGGAGGTCAACCACTATGCGCACTGCTGCAGCCTCGTCTGCTGCTATTTTGCTTTCAAAACCTAGGTCCAGCCAACTGCGCGACATGGAGTGAGGTGCAACGTACACTGCGGTTGGGAAATTTTGTGTACATCTTCACAAAATTTTTCCTATAAGGCCGTTTTTTGATGTCCAGATACACACAGACTCCAAATTCCACCAACAAAAGTGGCTGGGAGTGTGGCGTGTTAATGTACTGGTTGCATTGTGCTTGCCACATGATATCTCCGGGGAAGTTGTGACCACCAGTTTTTTTAGATTTTTTTTCTATTTTGCCAGATTCTCCTTGGCGTTTTCGAACGTTAGAGGCTGTGGGCCTTCCGCCTGCTCCTCTTGCCTTGCTTGCCCAACTGCTCCCAGACATGGGCGCAGACTAATCCCCTCTATGAGATTATCAAACTAGAAGTAGTCTTGAATTGAATGGGTTGCAAAAGTGTTTGCAACAAGAAATAAAAGTTTTTCCATCTTCAGCATAATGATTGTCCAGATATTGCTGGTACCAGGAGTTAGATGAATTGAGAATATGAGCTGGGAAAGCTTGGGATGTTGGATTTTTTTACAATTGTCAACATTATATACCTCATTATATATTAAAAACTAATTTATTCAAATTTTGGTACAAGCTAATTTCGATTTATTTGAGGTATGCCGACCAGGGGATGGACAGTACTGAACACAAAAAATGACAAAACAAAACTACTAACCAGGTGGGAAGCAGAACTGCTAACCCACCATGGCAGAGGGTGAGGAGGGGTCGGGGGTTGGTTTTCAAAAAGACCCACCTCAATCAAGGGATGTTGGTTACAGTACCAGATCAGAGCAGAGAGCCAAGGCGTTGGGGCATCCACATAGTGGGGGTTGAGGTCAGCGTAGTAGGAGTTTTCCTCTTCCGCATCAAGATAATGACAGGAAAGTGTTTCAACAAAAGCTGCGAGGAAAACTTCAGCTTCTTTGCGGGCTTCAGGAAGTTGGGTGAAAAGGGAGATACTGTGGCAGGTGATTTTTGGCTGAGGGGTTGAATGAAGCAATCATTGCAACATTCTAACAGCAACTTCAGCATCATCAAATAGTTTTGAGATGTCACTGCAGGGAGATTAATGGAAGTTGGGGGGGAGAAGAGGGTGGGCAGGCCATGCTGGAGCTGAGCCACTGACTGGGCCACCGCAGTGCGTAGTTTTGGGCAATGAGGAGAGGCCACCGCAGCTAAGGCGAGCTGGTGATCACTTTGGAAGGGGGCTGTATTGGGCAGAGGAGCGAAATGGCGAGGGGTAGGGGTTTCATCAAATTCAGGAAGGAAAATTCTGCCTGACCATAATCGCCTTGGCAGAGAGGTTGACCTGTATGCTTACTAATGAGGACATTACCTGATTCGTCAGTTTCAGCCAATAGATCCCATGGATTTTGGTTCACTGGAATAGTGGCGTTCAAATTTTGGGTGGGTGGGATAGGGCGAATGGGCAGCTGCTTGGGTGTCAATGGTGGTCCAAGCATTGCTCTGATTGGCTGGGGTAGATTTAGGCGGGAGAGTGAGGCTGGAGGTTTTTTTGGGGGGGGGGGCTGATTTTCCATGTGGGCCCACTGAACAGAAAGGAGAGTGGGAGGGGGCAGTAAAGCGCCCCATACTGAACCTCCAGAAAGAGGCTCAGAGTACAAGCTAATTTCTGTTTTATAAATAAGCTTTAAAAAAGATAAAAAATGATATGAGCAGAAGAGTTATTAAGAGACAAAAATGATAAGAACAAATATAATTAGGCATTTTTATTTTTTCCATGAGAAATGCATCAACAGTAGTCACACCTGCCAAGGATAGGAGGGGATCAAGGAATCAAGGATGCCAAGCCAAGATCCTGTAAACTATGAAGGGTCATATAGCCCTTGCCAGGAAGTTGATATGACTGGATGATACGCTACCTATACCAGCAGATCGAAGTGGGAATTGAGATGAGTCTCAATATTTGACAGAAAAAGTATATAAATAATAATTAAATTGAAATGTTGACCATTTGGTGAATTGAGGGGAATCACGCCAAGATTTCAATATAAATAAGAACTTTAGAAAATGGAGAACAAATAGAAGACTACCAAGCTGAGGATGCATCCAGCTTGGGGAACCAAGATTTAAAGAGTCATATGGAGGATTGAACAGGAGGTCTTTTCCCATGATTAGTTCTTGCAGATAAGTCTGCAATTAGTATAAAAGTTAATAAAAGTCAAATAAGGGGCGATTGCTCCATATATAGGTTATTGATTTTTATTACAGTTAGTACTCTTCATATTGTCCGATTTGGTTGCTCAGTGGCTAATACCATGTGCAGACTAACTCTGCGGAATCAAGTCTTTACGCATAGAGTTAATAGCCCTGACTGGGGGAATGGATTTCTGGGACTAGCATCAGCACAGATAATTTGACTAGGACAGCATGTCAGTGGGTTGTGAGGACCACACTTTGCAGAGATGGCAGCAAGGAAGAAAGAAAGAGGAACCGCAGGCCAAAGGTTGTCATGAGCAGCATTGTTTGTGAAAAGGGTTGTGCTCTGCTGGAAAACTTGGAAGTATTTAAAATGGCCTTGGGCAGCATTCTCCTGTACCGTCTTATTCTTGCTGGAAATCTAGGCAAGAGGGGGATGTGTTGGGATTTTTCCCACATTTCAAGCTTTCTAGTTTAGAGAATCTGGTGGTTCACTAGGGGATAAGTACCCCTAGAGAATAAATTGGATATTTGTTAATTTTGATATCAGTTTAATAAAGCTAGTAGATTCTAAGGGTAATTCGTCAGGTTTGGATCTGTTGAGTTCAATCTGTGCAAATGCCTAAGATCTTGTTGGAAAGAGTTTCCAATGAAATTGATTCATCTGATAATTAATCGGTGATTAACTATTAGATGTATCAATTGGGATCAATCAGATAAATCACTGATTGATTGGGACTTTATTTAAGAGATTGAGGAATGTGATGCCACCTGCAACTAGCGAATCAACCAGTTGGTTCATGAACTGCTATATTTAGTAAAGAGTCACATTAGCTAAATCAGGTCGCTAGCCAGATGTGGTTGGTTTGCTGTGATTGAGCTGAAAAGTTAGGGACACAATTTCTTGATCCTTCCGTTTTTAGTTCTCTGGGATGACTGATGGAGGAATCCTTAACTTGATGTAGAAGATCATTACCAGAAGAGACTTCAAAGGGAAATTCAATGGCAACGGCTGCCATTTCATTACTGAGGCACCAACAGAGTAGGGCGTTAATTTCCCTATAAATTCAAGAGTTTTTATAACATTAAAGCAAATCAGGATCTAAATCCATTTTAATATCAAGTTCAATTCATCTTCAGTTTATTATTGTTTTAGTAAAATAATTGTTAACTCTTTTGTGTGATAAAGAGTAAAAATTAAAATATCCTTAGAAGAGAAGCAGACCCTTTTTTTTAGTACTAGATGGTCCCAACGAGAAGCAGACCCTTGAAGTAGATCTCCACTGACTCAGCATGATGGGAACTAAGGCCAAGAACCTCTAAATCTAGAATTAGATTAAATTCAGCCAGAAAAGTGAAGAAGTCTTTAATTGTCAGAATAATCAGCATCAAGTGGAACATTCCAGGTTTAGCGTTGGACCAACTATCACCTGGTTTATCTATTCAGCATCAGATAATAGTCTCATTACTAATTGTTGAATGGTTGACTATAAATTGTTGGTAATTATAAATAGTAATATTTTAAGTATATCTGAACTTGGGATTCATGGCCTAGCAATTCCACTTAATAATATTCAACTATAATGACATGGGCATGGGGGCTTTGTTGGTTTAGTTGGACTTAAAATAATAGCCAACTAAATAACCCAGGCATGTGGGCTTTGTTGGTCTATGTCAAAATTAATTTTATAATATCAATCGAGTTTTTGATCAAATTAATTACTAATTAGTGGTATGAATCGCCTTAATATATGCTGCCAATTGCTTGAGATAAGTAATGGTTCAACTATTTGCAGACATGTTAGAAATGCTGTCTTGAGTATATTTCCGAGTTTGAGACTGACTCTGAGATGTTTGGGATGTCTTGAGTTGAATGGATTGTAGACCCTCAAAAAAACTTGTTACTTTCTCTAACCAAGTGCCATTGAAATTTGAGGCGTCATGGGTAAGATGTGGTGAACATCAAACCCTATAATTTATCCCAAGTTAAATCTAATAAAATAATCAAATATTGATCATCAATTATTACTACAGTTCTATAGTTTATTTTATAAGCTTTTAGTATTAATACTTTACGTTGTATTAAGTTGAGGATTTATTTGGGATCAGGAAAATCAGGGCAGCGTGCCATCATCTAAGTAACAACAGAAGAATACAGCCTCAAGCCCCCTCAGGTTGGGACCATCTAGTACTAAAAAAAAGAATACAGCCTCAAGTGTAATTACCAAGGAGTTATATCTTAACTATAGTCACTGTCTGGTCTATTGTCTTCATACAATAGACGTTTAAAACTCCACCTTACCGCAGAAGAAGAACCAGCCATCCTTAGTAGACCAAAATTCAACAAGTGGCGCTCATGGCTGGGAATGCAGATGGTGACCACGCAGAGCAGGGGGCAACCCCTGGCTATTTCAATTTTTAAAGATGAATTTACAAAATGTTAAGACTCAGCGGACATAATGAGTCATAAAATTGATAACCTCACTGAAGAAGTAATTCTTATTAATAAGGCAAATAATGATCTAGATAAAGAAATGAATGGGTTAAAGAAGAAAGTCATAGAAAAAGATCAATTGATTTCTTCTCTTCAAAAACAAATGATTAATCTGAATGAGAAAATTACAATATTGAAGGATTGTCAAAGCCAGCATGCCCAAAGCGAATTTACTGATAGTGATGCATCTGAACATTATGAAAATGATTATGAGCCACATCATGAACTGCCACGTAAAATGGTTGCTTTGGCCAACCCAAGTTCCTCTAGCCGTGATGCAGTGCCTCAATGCCCTAGTACATCTGGCCCAAGTTAACAAAGAATCAATTCTGATAGCCATGGGTGGGAAAGCGATAATTACAAACCAGTGAACCTTCCTGCATTTGACAATAATGGAAGTATCACCACATTTGTCAAACGCTTTGAATTGGCTATGTATGGGGCCAGCGACCGCATCAAAGCAGCTACTATGATAAATTGCTTGGATCAATGGAGCATTGAGTTGATTATGCCCATATCAATGAAAACCCAACTTATGCCAAAGTCAAAGAGGCTGTTCTTTATGAATTTGGAAGTCCAGAAAGGATGTTGAATAGAAAATCTAAATTTATGAATATCTGCTTTAAAAAAGATGAAGCAATTGATGAATTTATTGATTAATTTTATCGTAAAGTGCAAGTTCTCTTAGGCGCCAAGGCTATGGTCGATTTTGATGCTAAGATTGCGCTAGAACATGTGGTACAACCTTACTAAGATTTGTCAAACCTAATGCCTGCCTTTGTACAAAATCTTACAACATCTGAACTAGTTGATTATTTACGCTATGTTCACAGAATTGCGGCCCTCCTAATACAGGGTAAAAATCAGGACCTGCCTCTGTTGGGAAACCCATTGAAACTAATAAGAAGATTGAAAATGATTCGCCTGTGAAAACTGAGAAGAACAAAAATAAAAAGCCCACATGCTCAATGAATGATATTACCTGCTATAAATTCAACTGTAAAGGGCACTTTGCCTCTCAATGCTGTCAGCGCAATGTCAATGTAGTCCTTCCTGATTATGTGCAGGAGAAGGTAAAAGAACAAGCACAATAGATTTGGGGCGCTCTATTGTGCCAGAAAAACCAGTCCCACCCAATTGACAAGAATATGTAGGCCATGGGGCCTCGCTTAATGATGAAACAAATTCCATTTTAGTACCTAATGAAGATTTTACAAATGTACATGTGGTAACTCTCTCTCAGAGTAAGCTTGTCTTACCTGAAGCCTCTGAAGTAGTAGCTAAACTATATGTGCAACAAATAATTGAAAAAATTCCAGCAGAAGGGCCGAGCAATGCATCAGATACCCCAAGCCTGAGAGGGGTCAATATAGCAATGCCAATTGACAAATTCATCCATGAATGTTCTAGTATTGGAAATACTCTGAAAAACACTCTTAATTCTCTGGATTCTTCGCATATTCACTTGATAAATTCTATCACTTCCTACTACTCTGAGTGCACTTATGTGGATATTCTGGTCAACAAGATCAAAGTTGTTGCTATTGTTGATAGCGGAGCACTTGTAAACATTGTTTCCACAAAGTTGGTGAAGAAACTAAAAATTGTGCCAGACATTGACCATCATTGGGAATACAGGACCGCGGGCCTCAGTAGCACTAAGAGTGAAGGAGCTTACAGCGCCTTGCCACTGCAATTTGGAGCTTTAGTAGTAGCAGCACCCACAATAGTGCTTCTAAACACCAATTATGACATCTTAATTGGAACGAGTTTTTTAAGGACCTATGAGATCTCATGCAATTTTAAAGAAAATGTCTTAACGATATTAGGCCAATCACTTCCAAATTAATTCTCTCATGACAACACAAAGCCCGCAAGCCATCGTCAAAACTTTACCAATATATCTTATGCTGATGGAATATTACCAGTAGGATATATTCAGCAGGGAAACCAAAGCCATCCCATGCCAACTGCTATAAACAAAAATTGAGGAATACTCTACGTGTGAATAAGGATGCAACAATAGCTCCAGGTCATCAACTGGTTATGAAGACTGGGACCACGCTGGATATTCCAGAAGGACTATATGGGGAGATTGTGTCCCCATGGCATCGTTCTCATATGGAACCTAGTGTGGCACCTGGAATATTTATACCAGGGCATGGGGAAATTGATGTCCTATTAGCAAATTTGACCAGCCAAAGTATTAAGGTCAAGAAATATCAAGTGGTTGCATTTAAAATCTGTTTCCAAGGGAAAAATTAAAATCAGCCATTGAATTTAGCAGTTTATCTGAGCTAGGCTTACCAACTGAAACCCTTGGGGCACATACTGTAATCCCTCAGGAATCATTTACCAGATTATCAGAACAACAGAAGGATGAAGCACTAGAGTTGTTTGAGTGATACTCCAAAATTTTTGCCAAAGATGATCAAGATTCAGGTTGTGCAAAAGGAGTCCAGCATTTTGTTGACACTGGGGACCATGCGCCTATTAGAATGAGGCCAATTCAGCACCCCAGGGCTAGCGACATGTAGTCAGTGAAGAGCTAGAAAAATTGCTAAAAAGCGGAATGATTGTGCCATCAAAGAGCCCATGGGCCAATCCAGTTTTAATTGTAAAGAAAAAGATGGTATCAATCAAGTTGTTATTGATTATTGACACCTAAATGCCATTAAAAAAGGGTTCCTATCCATTGCCTAGAATTGATGATGCTTTGGACCGTCTGGGAGGGGAAAAACACTTTACTGCCATGGATCTTATCTCAGGATATTGGCAGATTGAACTTCCTCAAGAGGAGCAGGAGAAGTGTGCAATGATTGCTACACAAGGACTATTCCAACTGACGCGCATGCCACAGGGGTTGTGCAATGCGCCAGCAACTTTTCAACGAGTGATGGACACAATTTTTGGGGACCTTAAATTATCCTGCATACTGGTTTACCTGGATGATATCAATGTCTTTTTGCGAACATTTTCCAAACATTTGGAGCACCTTGATCAAGTGTTTGAACGACTGTTGAAGGCTAATCTGAAGATAAAACCAAGAAAATGAAAATTTTTAAAGAACAATTGGACTACCTTGGGTTCGTTATTGACACCAAGGGCTTGCAGCCTCAACCTCAAATGGTGGAGGCAATTAACAAGATGCAACCTCTAACAAGTATGAGGGATGTTCAACTGTTTTTAGGCATGGTAGGATACTATCAAAAATTTGTAGAAGGGTTTGTGAGGATTGCTGAGCCCCTATTTCATTTGCTACAAGGAGGAGTTTAATTTCGCTGGGCAGACAAGTGCCAACAGGCCTTTGAGGCTTTGTAAACCAGAATGAGCACAGCGCCTATCCTTCTTTATCCTAATTTCAGCAGGCCTTTTATCATACAAACTGACGCCTCATTGACTACAATTGGAGGTTTGGAATCTCAGATTGGGGAAGATAGTGAGGAGCATCCGGTCACTTATTGCAGCAGGATGCTGAATAAGCATGAGCATAATTATACAGTGACCAAATTAGAGTGTTTATCCGTCATCTACGCATGTAAACAAGTTCAGGTTTATATTAATGGCACCAAGTTTCAATAGTGATGGATCATAGCTCGTTAAGATGGCTCCACAATCTCAAGGAACCTGAGGGACAATTAGCCCACTGAACTTTGAAATTACAAGCATACGATTATGAAATTATTCATAGATCTGGAGCAGCCCATCAAAATGCAGACAGATTATCGCGACTTCCTATTGTAGCTGTCCTGAGCAGTTTGGCCGATGCACTTCATGAAAAGATGATTAACTGGAAATATGAAGATGAGCCAACTGAAGTGAAAAAAGCAATTAAAAAAGCATTAACTGACATTAAATATTAGAAAGGAGTTTTATACAAGCTCAAGCCCAATGGGCAGCGTCAAATTTTCCCAAAACCTTCCAACCAAATGGAGATTATTACATAGCGCACAAGGCCATAGGGCACGGAGGATTGACCAAAATGCTAGAATTAATTCAGTCAAATTACTACTGGGATTCAATGTGATTTGATATTAAAGATGTACTTGACAAATGTCATTCTTACTAAAATTACAAAACCTATGATTTGGATGTGAAGTATCATTTAATCAAACCTGACTGGGCTTGGCATACTGTATCAATAGATGTAGTTGACCCTTTGCCTGTGAGCAGCCTAGGCAACAAATACATAATTGGTGCTAAATACCATATAACAAAATGGGTGGATGCAAAAGCAATTCGAGACATTGGGGCCTTAACTACTGCCAATTTCATTATGGATAATATAATTTACAAGCACGGATGCCCACAGAAGATCTTGACAGATAATGTTACAATTTTTACTGCTCAGATGGTACAACGGTTAAATAAGTTGATGTCTATCAAAGGAGTGTTATCAACACTGTACCATCCTGATACTAATGGTATGTAAGAACGAGCGAATGGCATAGTCAGCATTTTACACAAAAAAGAAGCCTTAGTGCCTTTGCAATGGGCTACCTCCATTAGTGCTACATGTTTGTGTACAATATTGGACACCACAGCAGTACAGGCCACTCTCCGTTTTGAATTCTGTATGGTAGACAGCCAGCTCTGCCTCCATTATTATATTCAGTACTCAGTTCAACCAAAGCAATTATCCCAAATAATTATGTTGAGCAGCTAGCGAAGACCTTAATCAAGTTGTAATCTGAAGCTTATTAAAATGTGATTAGTCAAAAAACTAGTCAAAAGAGCTATGATGACACTAAATGAGCTGCAGTGACTAAATTTAAAGAAGGAGACTTAGTAGTATATTGTGATACTCATTGCGCAGGCCACGCGCACAAGCTTGCCTCACTTTGGAAAGGTCCGTTTATAATATTGGAGAAATCATCCAAAGATGTATATACCATAAAGGATCAAGGCGGCTGGGTTGTGAATCAAGTACATGCCAAGTTCCTTCATCCATATCATAAAGAAAAAAGAAAACATTAAAATTAAAATAAGAGAATGGTATAATAAATAATATATAAAATTTAATAATAATAATAATAAAATATTAAGAATATAGAAAAGTTAAGAAATAAGTAAATATAAAATTTATTTAAAAATGTGGCCTTGTTGTCATTGAAAATAGGTAAATCTTCTTTGGGAGGGGAGAAGAGCGAAATTGAAGCCAAGGGGGCCAGTTCAAGTTCTCCAAAGATTGCGAGAGCCTCAGCAGGCATAGAAGAAATGAAGGCAAAATGCATGAACTAACTGTAGCATTCAGCTATTAACGTAGCATCCTATTCTGAAGGTTGAGAAACAATTGGATGTTTTGTTAAGAGAAAATAAATACCTCTGCTTTTATACAGTCAAGGAGGGGGAAGTGTTGAATGGTTGACTAGATATAAATCATTGGTAATTATAAACAAAAAATATTCTTTAAATTTTAAATTTATTGCAGGGAAGGCCGACCATGGGACAGACACTTCCGAATATGACTCAGACGAGACAAAACTTAGTACCAGGTGAGGCACCCCAGAGAAGCAATGCTATCTCTTGTTGCCAGCGAGAACGCCACTTATGGGAAGGGGGAGGGAACGTGTGTAGGGGGCGTAGCCACTATTGAGCACGTGTGGAGGAAGGGGTCTGATTTGATGAACCAGACTGGGAACCAGGAGGAGACCAGCTGCCAGCGACGTGGTGGGAGATATCCAAACATCCACGCTTGAAAGTGATCCACCAAATGAGACCAGAATCTGTGGACAGCTTCAGGGAGGGTGGGGATGGATCCGGCGATGGCATCCAAGACAATTGTGTGGATAGTCCACATGGCGATTGCAACCACCAGAGCATGAAGGGAGGGTGGGAGGGGGAGGCCATTGATGAAGCAAACATATCTCTTGACAGACTGAAGGGATGTGTTTGATCCTGGCCTAGCAGACGTTGGACTTCGCGCCATATTACTTTAGAGGTGGGGCACTTCTCCAGGCGGTGAAACAGCGTTCCATACTGGCCACACACGACACAGGATGAGTGTAAAGCATTAGAGCGCTCAGCTGTACGATACACCCGCCTCAGGCAGCGCCACACATGGGAGCGGACTTGAGGCTGCAACAGAGGATGGTGTGCATATTTCCAGATAGTTTTTTGAGTCTCAGTGGAGTAAGGGATGTCCATCATGTCCAGGTAGTCCACCCTGGATAGGACTTGGGGTCGAATGGGGATCACGCCATCATGGATGGGTAGCCCCTGTACCTCTTGTGTGAACTGAGGAGAGGGGCGGCCTCTTTGGGTTGTATGTCCACTAATATGAATTCTCCACTCTGCGCTTCGCATGGAGAGTAGGATTGTTTGTAGTGGGTTTTGGTCCCGTGAGGACCTGTGGCTGATGTGTGTGATGCGAGGTATTTCATCAGGGAGTGGGGGTTTGATGGATTGTTGAGGCCCAAGGCTCAGGAGAAGTTGGAGCGGGCCGCGCGGGACCAGTGTTGGGATGGGAGTGTAGGAGCAGTGACAGCCGTAATCCAGGTGCCTAGGATCTTGGCGGCATGGGCTTTGAAGTCAAGTAGGCCCATGCCACCATGATGATGAGGGCCAAACATGACCTCTAGCCGTACTGGTGGAGGGCGGCCTGACCAAAGCCAACCTTGTAGCAAAGCATACAGGGATTTGAAGAAGCTTGGGGAGAAGGGGATGGCGTGGGCTCCAAACCAGACTTTGGATAGGAGCATAGAGTTGGCAAGAACAACCCTGCCAGTGAGGGTAGTAGGGTGGGCTCTGAGAGAGGCGGTTCGCTTCGTCACGTTGTCCAGTATATGGCCCTCCATTACTGCTGACGCGTATCCTCCTGCCTCCAACCACACGCCCAGATGGCGTACTGGTCCTATGGTAGGTCGCGGCACAAAGGGGAGCACCAGTGGATTGGTGTGTTTTGAGTTAGTAAGGCGTGGACTTGGGCGAGCAGCTGGGCTGGGTTGGGAACTACTTGCTGGGGCCCAGCAGTTCTGAAACCGGCCAAGGAGGATGATTTCGGTTTTGGAGGCGTTCAGTGCCGCGTTGCTTACCCGGGAATATTCCTGGATGAGGGCTTCAAGCGCGCATGCATCTTTGTTATTAGACACCCCCACCATGCAATCATCTGCAAATGCCATCATCTTGACTGGGGTTTGGCCTGGCACATGGACCCCAGTGAGTTGGGCATTCACATTTCGCAGTAGTGGGTCAAGGCTGAAGTTGTATAAGAGTGGGCTCAGGGGGTCCCCTTGTCGCAGGCCCCTTTGAGGATGAACTACTTCTGTTAGGAAACCTGGGCCGCGCACAGCCATTGTTGCAGATTCCGTGAGCAGCATCACCCAGTTAATGAAGCGGGGAGGTAGGCGGAATTGTTGGAGGCAGGCCCTAAGGTATTCCCAGTTTACTCTATCATAGGCCTTTTGTTGGTCCAAGAATAAAAGTGCCCCAGAGGCTGTGGACTGACACACATTAGCCACAGAGTGCACGTTATCCCAAATCGACCTTCTGGGGATGAAACCAAATTGTTCTTGGGAGATGGTGGCAGATGCTACAGTCCCTAAACGGTTAGCCATGATTTTGGTTAAAATTTTGGTGTCTGTGTTTGTTAAAGAAATGGGGCGCCAGTTGGCTAAGTCTAGCCTATCCCCTTTCTTGAAGAGTGTGACTGTAAAAGCCTCATGTCCTCCTGGTAGGAGGCGCGTTTCCAACAGGCTTTGGTTGAGTGAGGCTAGCAGCAATGGGGATATATATTTAAAATATTTTTTGTAGAACTCATATGGAATGCTATCTGAGCCTGGGCATTTTTGGTTTGGCGCACCTCGAATGGTAGTCCATAATTCGTTCAGAGTAATTAAATTCATTATTTCTGGGTATTGGAAAATGGTGCGGATATGAGCTCTGTCGAGAAATTCTGCCATTTCGGCTGGCTGAATTGGTTCAGCTCGGTATAACTTGGAGTAATATCTTTACATTTCGATTGCCACTTCAGCCAGTGTCCACAATAGAATTATCCAATCTTCGCACCTGTGTGCAGGCCACACTCTGGCATGGTGCAAAAAATTTTTTGAAGAAGTATGCGGTGCACTTGTCACCTTTAGTGATGCGTGTGGCCCTGTATTGGACACAAACCCGATGTTTGTGTTGCCTTTCAAGTGCGTTGAGGTGGGCTGCTGCCTACCGCCCACTTCAGGCCCCATGCAGGGCTATATCCTGAGGCTGGAATGTTGGACTCCAAGTGGGCCAATTCCGCCAGCGCACATGATATAACCGCCGATGTGGCTCGTGAGCATCTGGATGAGAGATGGCAATAGTGGTGGATGGTGTCTTCTTTGAAAGTTGCCCATGTGGAAATGGGGTCCACGCAAAACGGTGCAACAAACGATTTTGCCAAAGTTGCCTCTTCCACCCACGTGGAAAATCCTGGTGACGCAAGCTCTGGGGGGCAGATTTTGCACCAATGTGGGGCCTTTGCAACTGTGACGGGTAAGTGGTATGTTATCGAGACCAGTCGGTGGTCGGAGAATTCCATTTTCATTGTTTTGAAGTGGGAGATGTGGGGTTGGAATTTCGCCAGCATTAGAATAAGGTCGATGCAGGTCATGGACCTTAATTGGCCATTGTGGACATGGGGATGCATCATGTTTTCGAGCAGTGGGGCATGTTGCAGCAGCGCATCCATTAACCCAAGGGTGGCTTTTAGAACGCATAGTTCTACGTGACCCTGTGGGGCGTGGGGTGAGGGCGGCCACCGGTCCATTAGTGAGGTTAGCCAACAGTTCATGTCGCCAATTATGAAAGAATTGGGGGGTAATGGGAGGGTTTTGACCGGTGAGAAAAATTCCTGATGCTCTTGTGCACCGTTTGGGGCGTAAATGTTGATTATTGTGTGTGCAACATCGGCCCATGAGAAGGTGACAATGAGTACTCAGTCATTTAGGAATGTTTCTGAAGATGTAAATTTGAAAAAATTGTTTTTCTGAATTAGCACCCCACAGTGCTTTGACCAAAAGGATAGGGATGGTAGGAGCATTGTTTTCCAAGCATCCTCAGAACCTCATGGACAGTGGGTTTCCTGGATGGCCAGGATATCCACGGGTAAATTATTTTGTAAAAAACTCAGTTTCCTAGCCCAGGACGGGGAGGCCTTGAGTCCGGCGATATTCAGCATCACTAGAGTGAAGGTTTCCCCCATCGCACCTTAGGTGCGAGGGGTGGGCCCCCTGGCCCACAAGCCTCTTCCAGGTCCCCACGGGCTTTCAAAGCAGCGTGGGTATTAGCAGCAATGCTATCGGGGTTTTTGTTAATTTTTGCAGAAAGAGTCACATTGGCTTTGGCCTTTGCTTTTTGTTTTCCCGATGTCGGACGAATTTTTTGCGGTGCGGATAAGTTTGGTGCACCGTTGAGTGGGGCAAAAAAAATTTTTTTGGTTTAATAGGTCCCAAGTCAGTTTCAACCAGGGCTTGGGTGCAGCGATTGGGTGAGATCGAATCTCCCATCGGTTCCTCAGATATAGTGGCCCATTCAGCTTGGGCCTCCCAATCTGATTGGGTGATGGATTCCTGAGTTGCTTCCACCGCAAAGGTCTTCATGTCCTCCTGGTGCTGTGAGTGTGGGATGGTGGTGGTGGCCTTGGCCACTTCCTTGGTCGCGGTCCTATGGGCCTGCTTGGCCTTCTTCTGCTCCTGCGGGGAGATGGGCTTTACCAATAGGTAGCAGCCTTGTGCTCCCCACGGGAAAGCCTCTTTGGTGCTTGCGGTTGGTTCGTAGTGCGCCTCTCCGCTGGCCTTGGCCGCCAAGGGGTGCTCTTGGAATGTAACGCCCTCTTTGATGGGGCACACGTGTGCCTTATGGCCGAACGTGTCACAGTGGGTGCAAATGGGGGGCGCGCTGTCCACGGTTACCCGGAATGGGTGGGTGGTGTGCCCTGCAATGTCAATAAAGGTGGAGTGCGGGTTCTGGGTTAGGTCCTTCACAATCTCCTCAGTTGGGGTCAGAACTGTGATTGCTTTGCTGGTGCACAGGTGTGGCATCAGCGTCAAACGTTGCATTTTGAAAGATTGTATTTCGCCATATATGGCGAGACCATCTTTCAGGTGTTGCTCCAAAATGTCACGTTTTACCGTAGTAGGCAAAAAGTCAAACGTGAGGAAAATTTGGTTTGATTTTGTCCATCTGGTGCATTTAGTTTCGATGACCCATTGCCCTTTGGGGAGGTTGACCACTACGCGCACCGCTGCAGCTTCGTCTGCTGCTATTTTGCTTTCAAAACCTAGGTCCAGCCAACCGCATGACATGGAGTGAGGTGCAACGTACACTGCGGTCGGGAAATTTTGTGTACATCTTCACAAAATTTTTCCCATAGGGCCGTTTTTTGGATGTCCAGATACACACAGACTCCAAATTCCACCAACGAAAGTGGCTGGGAATGTGGCGTGTTGATGTACTGGCTTGCATCATGCTTGCCACGCGAGTATCTCTGGGGAAATTGTGACCACCAGTTTTTTTAGATTTTTTTCTATTCCGCTGGATTCTCCGGGTCATTTTCAAATGTTAGAGGCCGCGGGCCTTCCGCCTGCTCCTCTTGCCTTGCTTGCCCAACTGCTCCCAGACATGGGCGCAGACTAATCCCCTCTATGAGATTATCAAACTAGATTTAGTCTTGAATTGAATGGTTGCAAAAGTGTTTGCAATGAGAAAGAAAAGTTTAAACAAAAATTATTCTAAGTATATCCAAACTTGGGATTCATGGCCTAGTGATTCCACTTTAAAATTCAGCTATGATGACATGGGCACGTGGGATTTGTTGGTTTAGTTGGACTTAAAATGATAGCTGACTAAATAACCTGGGCATGTGGGCTTTGTTGATCTATGTCAAAATTGGATTTTAATACCGTCAAGTTTTTGATCAAATTAATTACAAATTAGTGGTACTAATTGCCTTGGTATATGCTGCCAATTGATTGAGATAAGTATTGGTTCAGCTATTTGCAGATGTGTTAGAAATGCTGTCTTGAGTATATTTCCGAGTTTGAGACTGACTCTGAGATGTTTGGGATGTCTTGAGTTGAATGGATTGTAGACCCTCAAAAAAACTTGTTACTTTCTCTAACCAAGTGCCATTGAAATTTGAGGCGTCATGGGTAAGATGTGGTGAACAGCAAACCCTATAATTTATCCCAAGTTAATACTAATAAAATAATCAAATATTGATCATCATTATTACTACAGTTCTATAGCTTATTTTATAAGCTTTTAGTACTAATACTTCATGTTGTATTAAGTTGAGGATTTACTTGGGATCAGGAAGATCAGGGCAGCATGCCATCATCTAAGTAATGATAGAAAATAAAGCCTCAAGTGTGATTACCAAGGAGTTATATCTTAACCATAGTCACCGTCTGGTCTATTGTCTTCATACAATAGACATTTGAAACTCCACCTTACCGCAGAAGAAGAACCAGCCATCCTTAATAGACCGAAAATTCAACACTATTATCAACCATATATCAATATTATTATCAATCAGCGTAAACTGTGCACATAATAACCAAATCTGTGCAGTTAAGCTCTGGGAACTAGTAGTAATGAACCCAGATTTTAAACCCTATAAAGTCAAGAGCTACGAACTTAGCAATCATAATAATTGCTCTAACATTTTATCTATATATTAGTTAAAATTAATCAATAATTATTGCATAAGCTAAGGGCTAGTCAAAATACAACATCTTATTTCTTGATTGTTAATAATAACTTCACATAGCAGTTAAATTCAAAAAGATTTGCTAGTTGATATTTAATTGAGCTTGGGCTAATCTCCAAAGGACCTCTTTTTAAAGTGAAAGATGTTGTAACGCTTAGAATACCCAAAGTTTCTTAACATTGCATTGGTAAACAAACTGCATGCCCAAAAGAGAGGTTCCCTTGATTTAATAGCAATCTAGGTAAGTTTATCAATTTAAAGAATTTGTTCCCACTCTGATCACAGCTCATGAACTCAGTTTCTTCTGCTGACTTTGGTGTCCCACTTGTCAGAGGTAAGGAGCCAATTCTTCTCATCACTTTTGGGGTCTTTTGGTACATTATATACTACTCAGTAGCCAAGGCGTTGAAAGAGTCTCCTTTATTAATCTTGATACTAAAATAACTTAATTCTCCAAATATTTAAATTTAGAATAAAATATATATTAAAGCAAATAGGTAAGTTTTTTATTGGTAGCGTGACAGTAGGTGTACTCTTTAAATATCAAACTAGATTTGGACGCTGGTACTAACAGGTTATAAGACAAACCTAGATTTAAAATTATTAAAGCAATATAGGCATGGAAGCCCTCCAATCCTAGTATTTTTGTCATAGAAATTAAATTGATTTAAATAAATCTACCTAAAAACGCTCAAAAGATTCAATTTAAAAAAATCAAGAATCAAAATTTCAACTATTGAGCATTAAAAATCCTTTATGGCAGTTTTTTGGAATTAGGTTTTGAAAAACCAATCATTACAGGTGTTAGGTAAATGTTTGTGAAAACACATTTATATTTTCAATATAGTTCAAAACGCAACTTATCATCAAATCTCCCATGATTGTGTCCATTGCCTTCTAGAAGGTGGCCAACGCTTTGCATAAACCCTGAGCCATTTGGGTTGGTTGGAACAATTTCTTAGAGGCAATAATCACACACTTTTTCTGGTATTCAAAAATCATGTCAATTTGCCAGTATCCGCTTAAGATATATAGAGCAGTAAAATATAGCCACTTATAACTGTCACAAAGCGTCATTTATTCACATAAAAGTTAAGAATCCTGTTGTTCTTTTTGGAGATACATGTAAAACCATTTATAATCTGTCAGAAGGTTTCACAGGATCTAGGTACCACTGATGCAATGGGAAGGCAATATGAAGATCACCATCCATAAAATATACTATAATGAAAAATAAATGATGAACATCAACTTTTCTCTCTTTTTGCAAACACTTTTGAAACAGATTTAATTCAAGTCTAGGTAAGTTTAATAATCTCATCAAGAAGATTAGTTTGCACCTAATGTCAGGGAGCAGTTGGGCGAGTAAAGTTAAGGGCACAGGTGTAGGCCCCACATCAACCAAGTTTCATAATTTCCCCGGCAAATCTGGCAGAATAGATAGAAATAATAGTAAAAAACCGGTGGTTACCATTTCCCCATAAATTTTGGCCTGGCAAGCGCGCTGCAACCAGTCCATCAATATGCCGCACTCCAAACCACTATGTTTGTGGAACACAGGGTGCATGTTTTCCTGGATATTCAACAAACTGCGCTTTGGGAGAAGTTTTGTAAAGATGTACACACACATTTCCCAAATGTGGTGTATGTTGCACCACACTCTATGCCTCACAGTTGGCTGAATCTTGGTTTCAAAAACAAAAATGCAGCGGACAAAGCCACAAAAGTGCAAGTAGTAGTGGACATCCCAGATGGTCAATGGGTAGTCAAAACGAAATGCACCCACTGGGTTAAATTGAACCAAATTTTAGTAACTTTTGACTTCCTACCTACTACAGTTAAACGCACCGTGCTGGAGCACCACCTGGAGGCTGGGCTCGCTGAATATGGGGAAATCCAATCCTTTGAAATGCAGCACTACGCTCATTCCAGACCTGTGCACGGGCAAAGCAATTGCTGTTCTCACCACATCCGTGGGGATAGTGGAGGATTTAACCCAAATCCCTCATACCACTTTTGTAGAAATCAATGGGAAAGACTCCCACCCAATCAGGGTCACTGTGGATAGTGCGCCTCCTATCTGCACTTTCTGTCACGTTTTTGGCCACAAGGCCCATATCTGCCCTTCTAAGGAGGACATTACCCAAAATGAAACAATCCTGGAAGCAATGTGTGGTGCAGACGCCCACTATGAACTGGCAGTAGAAACTGATGCAGACTTCCTGTAAGAAGGGTGTCTATAACTCTCCTGTTTTCAGCGTGGTGGTGCACAGTGCACAGAGACAACGCACAAAAACTAGCCATTATTACCAAAGTTACTAGAGCCCAGCAGAGGGTGCTGGAGCAATAATAACTCAAGGAAAAGAGTGCAATTATTATAAAAATTACCACACTAAAAACAATGCGGTGCACAAAGAGGAAAGGGGTAAGCGTCCCAGGTTGGAGGGAACCTGGGAAAACCATATCATATGTAAAATGATATGGTGAATGTAGCTTGAGACCTCCTCAACAGGGTCCATGCACAGGATCGTTTGAAATAACATAAGTAAAACGGGAAAAACAGAAAAATGTTTTTTGTGAAGTCAACCAACAAAAAATGTTAGTCATGGAGAACATAATTAAACATCATTGGGGAAATTTGTAGTCTGCTGAAGTGGTCCCATGCACCAATTAACCAAGAGGCAAACACTACCATCCAAATTAATAGAAAACACTGAGAATGACTTCACTCAAGTAATTGATTGAAGTTGGATCTTACCTGAACGTGTGTTTTTGTAAATGGAACAGGGTTTAAACCCGTTCCTCAACTAACTAAATCAAAATGGCTGCATTTATTGAGTAAACCATCCGTTTTAACGCTGGGCCAACATAAGGGGTTGGGTGTTAGGCACCTCATTAGTACCAACCTGGGCATACTTGGCTTGTACCCAGCGTTGGTCTAATGTGTGCCTGAGGTCAGGAAGGGCCTGAAGCTTTACCTTCTAGGCCTACTGTCGCTTAGCCTTATCCTTAGGGTTGGTCCCCACTATGATGACATTTAACCATGACATTACCTTCTCCTCCTGACGGGGCTCAACCCCCTCCAGGGGCTTGCGCAAGGGAAAAGTTCTTGTGGGCTGGGGCCAACTTCATGGCGGCAACGGTCAGTTTGGGTTGAGATCCAGCAGTTTGGGTGAAACGCTTGTGGAAGGATTTAATCAGATCTTGGTCATGCACACAGTCGCATGCTGGAGCCCAACTGTTCTCTGCAGCGTCAAAACCCTTCCAGGATACCATGTACTCAAGTCTTCTTTTAACACGGAAGGAGGCAACTATTTCTTTCACTTCCCACTCTGGCACCCCATCCATGAGATAGGCCTCAGGAGTCTCTGGTGGGGTCCCTCAAACAATGTCAATTTTCTCTCATGGAAAACAGAGAAGATCTGAAATGAAGAGGGAAGATCTAGCTGGTATGAGGCATGGCCCACTTTCTAAACACGCGGTAAGGGCCAATCCTCTTTGGTCCCAGCTTCTTGCATGGCTGCTTGATAGGGATGTCACAAGAATCAAGCATCACAAGATCCCCTTCCTTATACGCTGGACCCACTCTGTGCTTGCCATCAGCGTTCTCCTTATAAACTTGCATTGGTGCCTCCAAACTTGTGGAAACCCCCGGTGGACCTTCTTAGTCTTAAAAAGTCCACCACCGCTTCAACCTTAGAACCACAGCTGGGCTCCATATTAAAGGCGGGGTTAAAGCCATGGTTGGCGAAAAAGGGGAACAACCAATAGAAGAATGTAAAGTGTTGTTGTTACTGAATTGGGCCATAGGGAAGTGAGAAACCCACTCTGAATGATCCGCGGCGGTGTAGCACCGCAGAAACTGTTACATGCACTGATTCACTCGTTCTGTCTGCCCATCTGATTGGGGGTGATAGGCAGTTGAACGACAAGGGCGAATCTGAAGAGTCTTACACAACTCTTCCCAAAAGATTAAGGTAAACTGGGGGCCCCAGTCACTGATAATTTTTTGGGGAACCCCATAAGCGCAAACACATGGGTGACAAAGAGCCTAGCCATCTCAGCCGCGGTTATTGTAGTTCTGCAAGGAATAAAGTGGGCGAACTTTGTGAACCGGTCCACCACCATCATGAGGGCAATATAACCATCAGAGGCAGGTAATTCCACAATGAAATCCACCGAGAGGGAAGTCCAGGGCTCATCAGCCTTTTGGGCTGGTACAACAACCCTGCTATAGTTTGATGATTGGGTTTCATCTGATTTCAGACCAGGCACTCCTTACAATACCGCCCCACCTAAGCAGAGAAGCCATTCCAATTGTAGGTGCGATGTATTAAATCCAAGGTCTTTGCTTTCCCATGATGACCAATGGTGATTCCTTCATGATGGTACCAGATGATGTCCAGGCGCAGTGGTCCAGCAGGTACCCAAAGGCGCCCTTGAAACCACACCATCTCATCCTTTACGTGATAACCCCTGGATAGGTCCTCTTAATTTAAAGTGCTCTTAGCAAGTACCATAGAATATTCGGCTGACAGCGGCAGAGAAAGGACAAACTTTCTGAACATACCATATTCCTCCGCATTTTCCAGAGGTGCAAGCGCTGGCCCGTTGGCTGGGGAGAGGGAAGTTGAGACAAAATTTTATCTGGAGGAATCATCACCTGTGTGTTGTGGACTTCTACCTCCTTTGGATCAGGAGCTAAAGCAGGGTTGCGGCTTAAAGCATCTGCCAAACCATTATCCTTGCCCTTGGTGAATTCATAAGAAAAGGCAAAATTGAGCAAGGGTCTCATGCCACCAGGTCTGTCGTGAGGTTAGGACATGAGGGGTGCAGTATTACAGCAGGGAACGATGATCTGTATGTATTCAGAATGGTTGGGTAGAGCCATGCAAGTGGTGACGCCAATATGTCAGCGCCTCCACCACTGCTAGTAACTCCTTGTCATATACAGCATAATTCAACTCAGGCAGAGACATTTTCCTAAGAAAATATCCCACCGGATGCTCTATCCCATCTTCACCTAATTGTAATTAGGCAGCCTCTATGGCGAAGTTGGAGGCATCAGTAGACACAACAAACTTTTTGAAGAGTCGACATGGTGAAGAATGGACGTGTACAACAGGGTGCACTTCACAGCTTAGAAAGCATCCTCCAAAACGGGGGACCACTGAAGCAATTTTGCACCACTAGCCCTATACAAGGGCGCTGTCACCTCAGAAAGATTTAACATGAACTTCTTGAGGAACGTACATGTCCCCAAAAACTCCTCAATTCTTTTACTGAGGTGGGGATAGGCCATTCACGAATCTCCTTCTCCTTTTCTGGAGTTATCATGTGTCCTTGGTCAAACACGACGTTGCCCAGAATTGTGACCTGGGACTTGAAAAATTCACATTACTGATCTTTAGCGTAAGGCGGGCGGCCCTCAACCTCTCCACCATTTTCCAAAGGTGTACTGCATGGGACTCCTTATCATGGAAAAACATCAGGGTATCATCCATGTAGGCAACCGCGCATACCCCCAAAAAGTCCCCCAACACAGCATCAATGCGGCGTTGAAAGATGACAGGGGCATTCTTAAGCCCAAAGGGCATGACCCAAAAAATCGAATGTCTATTTTCTGGTATAGAATGCGGTTAACCTACTCTTGTCCCTTTTAATCCAAATCCGATTGAATGCATTGAGGCAATTCATCTTGGAGAAGACCTTCGCCTTCTCCACATAGCGTGAAATCTGTGAATCCAAAGGGATTAGTGAGGTCTGGTACAGTAACGTTATTGAGTGTCCCATAGTCTATGCAGGGGCGTAGAGTACCATCAGCCTTATCAACAAAGAGAAATGGGGAGCAAACAGGGGAGGTACGCTGAAAAATAGCGCCTTTGGCTAACTGCTCCTTTACCCACACATCTGACGCCTCTTCCTACTGAATGGTCAAGGGGTAAATGGGAGAAGTAATATGCACCAGATCCACTGTGAGTTTGAAGTCACAGTCATACTCGGAATGATAAGGTAGTGCGTCAGCTGAAGCTTCATCAAAGGACGATTCCAAACCCTCCAAACAAGAAGGTAAGGGAACCACCACAGTGGGCTTCAGCATAGAGGCAAGGCTAAGAGTGTGTGAAGGTGGGGCCAGTGGGGAAAGTCGTCCTGAGCATCAGCCTCAGACAAAGGAACAACTAATTTGCGACCATTCTTTAATCTTAGGGAGAGGGCATTTTCTTTCAAGTTGGTTTTAACTTCAAACTTCCGCCACCACTCCACTCCCAAAATGATAGAGAACAAGAAGTTTTTGACAGCCTGGAAGTGATCGGACAATTGGTATTTGCCAACCTGATAGTCCACTGTCCCCATAATCTTCAGAGTGGGAATACTTTGGGACGCCCCTTCCATAACCATACCACCTGGCAAGTAACTCAGCTCAAGGTAGTCAGCTAGGCTTTGGTCCATAAAGTTATTAGAGGCGCCAGTATCCACCAGTACAGTGGTGCTGAATTTCCCTAAAGGGGATGAAAGGGTAGCAGTCAGTATAAAAAACTCCAAATGGTCTTGATTAACAGCAGACAGCTACAGAACATCACCAACAAACTCATTATCTGGCATTAGCACACCATCAGGGTATTTTTTGGAATCATAGAAGGGGAGGGATATTTGGCCACTCTTACTACTGAGGCCACATACCCCACCATGCCTTTTCGCAGGTGCATATACTTTATCATATTTAAAACGAAGTTCTTTCTCCACTTTCTGAGTGCCACGGATCATGGTAGGAGTCAAACGAGGGTTCTCAGGGTTATTTGATATACTGGAATAGGGTTCTCATTCAGGCCATAAAATCTAATAAACGGCCCAGAGGTTTGAATAAGATTTTCGTCATAAAACGCGTTTTTAGACATAAATGACCCTATTCCCACAACTGCAACGGAATGCCCAACATTATCCAAGGCCCACACCCCCAGGACCATCTACGCCAATTCTTCCAGCATCGTCTGAATGCGCTGTCAAAGTAAAACTTGTTTATTTAAATTAAAATCGTTAATTTTGGCAGAAAGTCAGGGAATCATGACTTTTGGACCAAGAAGCATCTATATCCACCAGGTATGAGCACAAAGGGTGGGTAATTTTCAGTTGGATGCAGCCATAATAATGCCGAGATGCTCCAACCTTTAGAGAAAAGAGGAAAAGCAGTGCGGCTGACCATAGCCAAAGCCCACAGCTGGCGCCCACTGCTTACTCTTTGGAAAAGTCCCACACGGAAAAAGTTCATGCATATAAAAATAAAAAGTTGGTTGACTAATATAAAGACAGTGTCTATAACTCTCCTGTTTCCAGCGTGGTGGTGCACGGTGCACAGAGCCAATGCACGGAAACTAGTCATTATTACCAAAGTTACTAGAGCCCAGATGAGGGTGCTAGAGCAATAATAACTCAAGGAAAAGAGTGCAATCATTATAAAAATTACCACCTCAAAAAGATGTGGTGCACAAAGAGAAAAGGGGTAAGCGTCCCAGGCTGGAGGGAACCTGGGAAATTCAACGGTGCACTAGGGGAAAACCAGATCATATGTAAAATGATATGGTGAATGTAGCATGAGACCTTTTCGATGGGGTCTGCGCACAGGATCATTCAAAATAACATAATTAAAATGGGGAAAAAGGGAAAAATGTTTATTGGGAAGTTGGCCAACAAAGAATGTTGGTCATGGAAAGCATAATTAAACTTTGTTGGGGAAATTTGGAGTCTGCCAAAGTGGTCTCAAAATCTGATCCACCAATAGGCAAACACTACCATCTGAATTGTTACAAAACACTGAAACCAACTTCACTTGAGTAATCAATTGAAGTTGGATCCAACCTGAACATGTGATTTTGTAAATGGAACGGGTTTCAAAACATATTCCTCAACTAACCAAATTGAACCATCTGTATTAATTGATTAAACTGTCCTTTTAACGCCTGGGCTGATGTAAGGGGCTGGGAGTTAGGCACCTCACTAGTACCAACCTGGGCATACTTGGCTTGTACCCAGCGTTGGTCTACTGTGTGCCTGAGGTCAGGAAGGGCCTGAAGCTTTACCTTCTGGGCCTCCTGTCGCCCAGCCTTATCCTTAGGATTGGTCCCCACTATGATGTCATTTAACCATGACACTTCCCATGGGGAGCACCAGGGTGCTACATTCAAGTAAACCTGTGTCCTCACAGAAGCGTGAGAAGGCCAAACAGGCCCACAAGGCAGTAGCCAAGGAGGCGGCCAAGACCACTTCCGCTATCCTGCCCTCCCAGCTCCAGGAGAACATTGAGACATTCATGGTGGAAGTGGCTCGCAAATCCTTCCACCAGTCAGATTGGGCCATCCAAGCTGAAGACCTGATGGGTGAGTCAGTTTCACCTGACCAATGCTACCAAGCATCAATTGGAACTGTGTCGCTCAATAATATTCCTTCCAAAATTCCACCTTCATGCAATGGTGCACTGCAAGTGCACACAACGCCAAAAATTCGTCCCACAGTGAGGAAAAAGCAGAAGGCAAAAGCCAATTCGAACCCCACAGCTAAAGCTTCACATACCAAACCATACTCCATAGCACAGTATACCCATGCTGCCAAACAGCGACGTGCTGAGAACAAGAAGGCTGAAGGGCATGGGTGCCCTTCCCCTTACACCTAAGGTACAATGGGGGTAGCCTTTACTTTAGGGACGTTGTCATCGCTAGACTCAAGGCCTCTCCATCCTGGGCTAAAAAAACTGAGTTTTAAAAAATAGTTTACCCATGGACATTCTGGCCATACAGGAAACCCATTGCCTTCTCAGTGCAGAGGAAGCATGGGCAACCATGCTTCTCCCTTCCCTTTCCTTTTGGTCTACGCACTGTGGAGTGCTTGTTTGAGTGAACCATAGTTTTGAATTTATTTTGTCAAAATTGTACCTTAACAGCCGTGTCCTTGTAGTCACCTTTTTGTGGGACGATAAAGTGCATGCTGTCATTAACATTTATACCCCAACCTGTGCATGAAATTGTCAGAAATTCTTCTTGGCCATCAATTCACTTCTGCTACCCCTGACCCATTTGTTGTTGGCAACATGAACTGCTGGACAAACTCAACCACAGACCGCTGGCCCTCGTCGCCTACACCCCCACAGGGGCATGTTGAACTTCACGTTCTAAAAGCCAACCTAGGGTTGTTCGATACTCTGCCATGGCATGCACCACTACTCACTAACATGTCTCACCCCCATGTGCACAATGGCCAGCTAAGATCCATGACCCGCATTGACCTTATTCTGTGCCGTTGAATTTTAATCCCAAATTTCCCACTTTACCATGATGAAAATTTATTTATCTGACCACAGAATGGTATCAGTTTTCTTCCATAAATCTAATTAGTGTCCCAGGCGCCGAAGTGGTGCAAACTCCGCCCCACTGAGATCACGTCGCCAAGGTTTTCCTCATGGGTAGAAACCATGACCTTGGCTCCAGAGTTAACTGCACCGTTATGTGCAGACCCAATTCCACCTGGTCAACCTTCAAAGCAAACACAATCTGCCAGGCTTGCCACCTCTCCTCACGTTGCTCTGCGGGATGCCTTGGCAGTCATTTTGCACACACTGGAAGAAGTGGACCACCTGGAGTCTAACGTCCCAACTGCAGGCTACAGCCCAGCCTGGGGACGCAAGTGGGTGGAAGTGTCCACTTGCCTCAACGCACTGGTAAGACAACACAAGCATCGGGTTTGTGTTCAGTATAAAGCAAAGCATATTACAGCGGACAATACATGTTCTGCCTACTTATTTCAAAAATTCTTCGCACCACACCAGAGCTTGGCCTGCACACAGGTGCGAAGGCCAGACCACTCCATCGCAGATACACTGTCCAAAGTGACAATCAAAATACACAACTATTACTCCAAATTATATCAATCTGATCCAGTTCCGCTGGCCAAAGTGGACAATTTTCTTAAAAGTGCACATATCTGCACTATCTCTCACTTTCTGGAGTTGATGAATTTGATTACTTGGGATGAACTCTAGTCTGCCGTTCATGGTGCACCATATAGAAAATGCCCAGGCCCAGATGACATCCCTTATAAGTTCTATAAAAAGCATTTCAAAGATTTTTCCTCCTTGCTGCTGGCCTCTATGAACCAATGCCTTATGGAAACGCGCCTCCTTCCTAGAGGGCAAAAGGCCTTCACAATAACGTTGTACAAGAAAGTGATAAGCTGGACTTGGCCAACTGGCGCCCCATTTCACTCACTAACACAGAAAAAGATTCATAGCAAAACTCATGGCAAACCGCCCAGGGGTAGTTGCCTCTGCTCTCATTTCCCCTGAACAATTTGGTTTCATTCCAAAAAGGTCAATTTGGGACATTCACACCATAGCCAACGTCTGTCAATCCACAGCTTCTGGAGCATTTGTTTTTTAGACCAGCAGAAGGCCTATGATAGAGTCAACTGGGATTACCTCAGAGCCTGCCTCCACAAGTACCACCTCCCATTTTCGTTTCATTTTTTGAGTGATGTTGCTCATGGAATCCGCCACAATGGCTGTGCGTGGCCCTGGCTTCCTCACGGATGTAGTCCTCCTTCAAAGGGGCCTATGGCAAGGGGACCCTCTTAGCCCACTCTTGTATAACTTCAGCCTTGACCCACTTCTTCAAAATGTGAATTCTCGCCTTACTGGTGTCCGTGTGCAAGGCCAAGCACCAGTTAAGATGTTGGCGTTTGCTGATGATTGTGTGGTTGGGGTGTCTAACAATCATGATGCACGAGCGCTTGAATCTACTATCCAGGCTTACTCCAGGGTAAGTAATGCTTCACTTAATGCCTCCAAAAACTGAAATTGTTCTCCTTGGTCAGTATCAAGCCCGCTGGGCCCCAGCGCCCCATTTTCTTCCTACTTCATCAACTTCTTCACGGGATTGCTTGCCCTGCCCACCAACACCACTCCGCATGTGCTCACTTTATGCCAAGCACCGCCGTTGGCCCTGTCCGCCATTTGGGGGTGTGGCTGGAGGTGGGAGGGTACGCCTCAACGGTGATGGAAAACCATATCCTAGACAACATTATGAAACGCATAGCTTCCCTCAAAACTCACCAGACCTCCATTATAGGCAGGGTAGTGCTAGCCAACTCTATGCTTATTTCTGAAGTTTATTTTGGGGCCCGCGCCATCTCTTTTTACCCCTATTTCTTCAAGTCATTATACGCCCTTCTGCAAGGGTGGCTTTGGTTAGACCGCCCATCGCTGGTGCGCCTGGACGTCATGTTTGGCCCTCGCCATAGTGGTGGTATGGGCCTGCTCAACTTTGAGGCCCATGCTTTCAAAATCCTTGGCACCTGGATCGCTGCCATCACCAACCCTACGATCTCAGCCCAGCACTGGTCCCATGCAGCCCGCTCCAACTTCTCCCACGCCCTGGGCCTCGCAATCCAATCCACCCCCACTCTCTGTTAAAGTATCTCGCCTCAATCCTTCTGCTGCGGACCCATATGGGACGTCACCCCACTTCAAAAGGATCCTCCTCTCCATGCGAAGTGCTGAGTGAAGAATTTGCATCTGTGAGCACACCGCCCAGAGGGGGCACCCTACTCCTCAGTTCACCCAGGAAGTAGAAGGACTACCCATTCTGAACGGAATGATACCCATGAGGTCCCCTACCATGGCCAGGGTGGACTATCTGGACATGGTGGACATCCCCTACTCCCTAGATACCCAGAAAACCATATGGAAGTACGTCCACCACCCTCTTCTACAGCCGCATAATTGTTCCCATGTGTGGCGCTGCTTGAGATGGGTGTACCGTATTGCCAAGCGCTCTAAAGCTTTTCACTCATCTTGCATCGTGTGTGGCCAGTATAGAACGTTGGTTCACCGCCTGGAAGAGTGCCCTCCCTCAAAAGCGATATGGCGTGAGGTACAGCGTCTAATTCGCCAGGATCAGGCACAGCCATTCAGCCTGTCATAGGACATATTTGCTTTGTCCATAGGTTCCACACCACCTTCTCTTCATGCCTTAGTAGTTGCAATCGCTATGTGGACTATCCATATGATTGTCTTGGATGCTATCTCAGGCTCCACTACCACCCTCCAGGAAGATCTACGCCTGTTTCAGTCGCACCTTGCGGACCACTATCAAGCGTGGATGTTTGGGTAACTCCCACCCCATCGCCGCCAGATGGTCTCATCCTGGTTCCCAGTTGGTTCATCATTTCAAACTCCTTCCTACATTCATGTTTAATAGTGGCGCAAGCCCCTACACACGTAACCCCCTTCCTTCTCTTGGCATTCCCGCTGGAAACAGGAGATAGCATTTGCTTCTCTGGGGTCCTCTTTTTTTTTTAGCCCTCCTCTTGCTGAGTTCATTTCGTTGTTTAGTGTCTTTTTGGAAGTGTCTGTCCCTTGGTTGGCCTTCCCCAGATAAAATTAAAGATTAAAAATTAAATTAAAATTAAAAATGATGAATATCTTTTCTCTATCTGTAAATACCCCTTTTCAAAAATTAAATCCATCTTGAAATTTAGCTCCACAAGAGACACATTTAAAACTAATAGCATTGATGACAAGGAATCCCGCAAAAGTACTCCATGGTTTGACTAGCTGAGCCAGAAACCCCCAAGCATAGGTACCTCAGTTGCCAACCTTAATGTCAACCAGAGTCACCGCTCTCATGCAGCAGCTGAAAAAAGCCACCTCTGAATATGCGGCCACTTCACCAAACGTCAGCTTACCAGATTGTGTCTCTGGAACCTGAACGCCCACAAGATCAGTCTGCACTACATTCCAACAACCTTCTGGACCCCTCCTATTATGGAGAACATCAACCAGGAAGTATTAATCGCATCAATTCAATTAGATGCGCCTCAGACCTTCCAGGTACCCTCCTACCAATTTGAGTTGGATGTTTCAGCCCCTTCTACTATCGCTGTTGTTGAATTTCAGTAACCCAAAATGAGAGGCTATTCCCAACGGTCTAAATATCAAAAATATTGCCCATAATATTAGGTCAGTTGACCAATCTGGTTCACATATAACTTAAATGGGCCATTTTAATCTAATCAATGTAGAAACTACTAAATTGCAATTTAGTGCTTTGCACCAGTCTTAATCTAATCTGTCCCACTTAAATCCCCTAAATGGTACTTCTCAAGTTGCACTTAATCATATCAAGCCAAAAATCTTTGATGTTTTAATTGGTTAAAGAGTTTAACACATGAAATCACATCCAAAAGTTGGATCAATTTTGGAAGCACAAATTTAGATGTGATGAATTAGTACCCACCACCCAATTGGCTGAAGGTAACTCCGATCTAGATGGGTCAAATCTAAATGGTGATGCTCAAGCAACTGCCCCAGCGCCAGGAAGTACCAGCAACCACTGAATTGCACCAGCAAACACTAACTACATAAACTTGCCCTCACCACCTATTTAAATTTTACCTGTGATTTCAGCTCAAAACAAGCATAAGCACACCAATGGGCTACTGGGGCTTGGCAAAAACCCCTTGCATCAGTAATAAATAAAGCTGATCCCCATAAAGTGGCATTTATTGCTTATGTTAAGAATAAATGGGCAGAAACTAGAGCGCTAAAAGCTCTGCTTTTGCTCAACCCTCTTCCATGCAATTCGCTTTTACTATGGGCATAATTCTGTTAAATATACACAGATGATTACTTCTTATACTTTGCAGAGATTGCAGACATTCCAAATCAACACCTACATCCATGAATCGGTGAAGGGACACTATATTGATGTAGAATCTTTTAAGCTGCTCATATTGACCATGATGTCACACTCCAGGTTTTTATTTGATGTGGATCTCTCCATCTCCTGCACACATTCTCACCTGGAGAAAATCTTATGGGTTATCTCATGGGTTACATTTTCCAACCTCCCAACGACTATTGATTCTGAATCACTTAGGCTGGCGCTCCATCGTGGTTTAATGGAATTTAGGTCAGTACTCACAGTAGAATTTAGTGTCCCCTCTTACTTTGCTCCCACACAAAGAGCCCGCCTGGCAAGAGCATCATTTATCCCCTCCCCGCGTGGCTTACAAATATTGAAATAATCTCATATGACAGTGGTGGGAAAATACCCAGAGATCTTCTTTATTGACCCTGACCAAGCGCTCCCGCGTTGTTAATGATGTAACGCTATTGGACACCTGTATAATGGCTGTACGGTTTGAAAACAAGCCTCCTCGCCACCACTCAGGGGCCTGAACCAGGCCAAAAACGTTCCCACGTAGCTGCAGCAGCAATTCCAAAGCCCACACAATGGGCTCTAGTTCAGGATCTTACACCTAAAGCCCTTCATTGTGCCAGTAAAACTGCAGTGTTATCATTAGATTCACATAATCTTGGGACTCAAGCCCCTCTACCAGTGGGCACACCCTCTATTCTTCCAGAGTCAATACCCTCTCCTGCCAAGCTTAAGGAATCTCCCACAAGGCAGCCATCTTCAGCCAGCTCCACCCAGCGCTCCAAAGCACCCCCACTAGTCTCCACTAGCACTCTCTTGACCAAACAGGAGCTTCTAACTAAGCTCATCCCACCAGCAATGAATGGCATTCTACAATTTGTGGTAGACGCAAAAACTCAAAGACCCTACTAATCCTACAACCCACATCTCATAAAGCTACTTTGTAGTGTTGGAGGATGAGAGTATGTTCTCAGCCTCTTCTAATGGGGACAATGCTTAGGTCACCAATAAGCATTCTAAGAACCTTCTCTCCAACGTAGCAGGGGCAGCCTCCTTGACCTGCTCTCAGGATCCTCCGCCCCCCTCCCCCACTACCCTTCACCACCTCAGCGCCCACTTGTCTTGCTGAAAAGAATAGTCAAGCTACAGAACTTAAAACTAGCCTTCCAGCTGCAGGTTTAAGCGCTGTCAACCACCCAAGATGTGGAGGGGAGCAGCTATGCGTCCCCGTGGAGATACTCTGACCCTACAATCCTTGAACTCAAATGGTTTGCAGGATTATAAGAAGAGAGACTACCTGCTTTGCAACTTAAGGTCAGCGCGGATTGACATTGCTGCTATCCAGGAGCCTCAACTTTACCCCAATGAGTACAAAGCATGGAATGATCATTTTAGAGGAACTTCTGTACAGAACATGCCTCTCTTAAAATTCTTAATCCTTAGATCAAACCCCACACCTTCTCACAACACATAGGTGGGCTTCTTAGAATGGCCAAGCTCATAGCGCCTAAATGTTCCTTCTTCGTCGCCAATATATACCTAAATCACGATGGGGCTGACCAGAACCGACTTCTGGAGGAGCTATCCACCTAAATCTCCCGCCGAAAACTATCCTAATAAGAGAAAGCAATACTACCATAAGCTGCGTTTTTGATTCTTACCCTCCTGAAACAATGAATGCCCTGAGTCCAGTAGACTCCAGGACTTCCTTCGCACTAGTGGCTTCACAGCTTCGCTGCCACCCTCTGCATCTGACCTTAGTTGTATGACCAGGATCCAGTACAATCTAAGGAAATTCCATTCATCATTGCACATTGACTTGGCATAATAGGCTCCCTTCTGATTGATTGTCTCACCTCCAATGGCCTGCGACAAACATCTAAGTGATCACAGATCACTAACTGTTGTCTTACCACCACACTCAGACCATAGCGCAGGTTCTAGCCTAAGGTTGCCCCAACTCTTCTAAAAAATCCTTTGTTAGTGACAATTTGTTCTCAACAATATGAGACAAACTCTTTTCCACACCACCCCACCTGAACAACCTCAGCGCAAGTTGGGCAGCAACCAAGGCAAGAATCAACCAGGTGGCTTATGTCTGTGCCAAAGCCCAGATGAATGAAGCTCGCATCAGAGTCAAGAAGGTTGAAGATATAATTAGGAACGAAACGGAACTATAAACCTTCTTCCTCTCCCAGTTGGCTAAATGAACTTGGAAGCCACTCAAGAAGCTCTTCGCATAGAATTTGCTCTTCAGGCAGAGCATGCAGCCAATTTTACTATTACCACTATTATGTCCAGTGAGAATGTCCTAACCGCTTCTTCTTTTAGAAAAAAAGCATATCTACAGCGCAGTAAATTAAAGCACTGAAGATTGGCACCACTATCTCAACGGAAAAAAGCCATCACGCAGGAACTGCACCGCTTATACTATAACCTTTTCATGCTGACCAGGTTGACCTGTCAGATATCCAGGAATTCTTATGAGAGTACTCCAGAGCCTCCCAATGAATCACAGACAGATGAAGTTTTTCTGGCCCCTATTACCTGTCAGGAGGCTATAGATATCATCCTTAAATCTCCGCGGCTTAAAGACCCTGGCTCTGATGGCATACCTTAAGTTCTACCTTCTAGAACCTTTAGTGGCAGACAAATTCCTCTGTGACCTGTTCGCCTCACTTTTGGCTCAAGATGAGGTCCTCCCTGATTCTAGGGGTTCAATCAAAAGCCCTCATTCATAAGAAGTCAGACCTGGGAATATTGGCCAACTGTCGCCTTAAAGCCTTGATTAACGCGTATCACACATTATTCACAAAGCTTCTGGCCAATCTTATAACATCATGGGTATCGCCACCTGAACTCCTCCCAACATATTTTATTCCGGGGAGGTCACTATGGGATAACTATAATGACTTCCACGCGACTTTAGCTACTAACCCATGCAGGGCGAATGGCTTTATGGCTCTTCTGGATATGAAGAATGTATATATCCATGTTGCCTGGAAGTGCATAGATGCTTCCTTAACCCCCTTCCACCTTCTCTCTATAGCATGATGTTGAATCTCCGCGCTCTATGAAAAACTTCATACCAGAGTCTTTGCACCAACATAATTTACAGCTGCATTTACCTTTGGGAAGGGTCTCCGCTAAGGTGGTCCTCTAAGCCCCATCCTATTTAATATCACACTTGATCCTCTATTGCCCTTTTTCAGGAGAATCTGATGCTGATCATAGTACCAGTTAAGCCCCTACTTACGCTATAGCATTTTTGATTGACACTGACATCGCGTTTGATTACCCTGAGGAAACCACCCTTGCTGCTGTAATTCTTAAGATGACACCAAAGTGTCCAACGCCAAGGTCAAAACCTCCAAAACAACGGTAGTACAGGTTGGCTTTCCAACATCCCTCATCATTTGGCTGGAGCCTACGCATGGATACTTATGTCACCTGGGGGTTCCGACCAGCTCACAAGGAGTTGCACTCAGTGCCAACGAGGACATAATCCTGGAAGATGTGAATTCCCTAATTGCCAGCTGGAACAGATGAAATATAACCCCCAGGGTCAGGAACTGATGGCCAATGTGTTCCTCCTATATAAAGAGTGGTTTTTTAGTATGACTGACACTTCTAAGACTCGTTTTATATGCGACTAAACGTTCTTCTCCGTTGTTGGATCTGGGGCTTTAACCACCCACCCACAGCACTGTCAACAAAAACTCAACCCCAGTATGAAGGGGTCTAGGCTTCTGAACACCCACTTTCATGACAACTCCATTTATCTGAAGCTCTTTCGCCCAGGTGTATGCTGGGATGTGACCTGATGCCCTAGTGGGCACCTGCCCTCTGCCAATCTGTGTCAGCATCTCTGGGCCTTCCTAGAGAATCGTTTATAATTTTAGGGGAGTAGCTCACTTACCATCCAGGCCATAGCCTTAACCCTAATTTTATAGATATTAGAATCAAGCTTTACTTAATCTGAGATGAGTGGGCGCACGGGTATACCATGCTTCCCATACAGAAGGGATGGCTCAGGCTTCAGCCCCTGTCGCCATGTGATAGTACACAATGAACAGGTAGTCATATCTCTCCTCAAACTCTAATAGACCTCCAATCCGCTCGCGCCTCCTTAAACTCCTCCGACTCACAATGAGCATAAACCACCAGAGGCTCTTGAAAATTTTTTACAAACCAATACTTTATGTGAAGGTGTTTAACACCCTATGGAGGACACTTCATTGTTTATACAGAACAGGGAATCAAACTGACCCTAACTTTAAACACTGAGCTGCCCTCATTTTTGGAGCCTATTAAGTCCCATCTTCACCGCTTTTTCACATGCCCAAGGGTCACCGTGTCTGGCCCAAGCTTTGCGTGCTCCTCCATGCCCTTTCATGGTCTGAAACCCTTTTCAAGTTATGTTTATAAAACAGACCCTACCTAGATGCCACAAACCACTCTGAGTCCTTGTGTATGACACAACACTATGTAAAATCCACAATTCCTTCTTTCAGGCAGCTTTTAATTTGCAAGTATAGACCCTACAGCACATGATTAACCACTTATTGGCTCACTTTGAGATGGCCCTGAAAGTATCAACTATGTCTCCAACCCTCCCCCACTCAATCTCAACTGCAACAGGATCTAGCGCATCAGCCCCCTCCCTTTATTGACGTCTCCTCACTCCCTTTCACTCGCCTCCAGCTCTCAGGAGCCCAGGTGTAACTAAATAAACATCAATGAATCTCCTCACTAGGTCGGGACCATCTATTGCTTAAAAGATGAACATCAATATAAATTTCTTTATTTTTGGTAGAGTCATGTTATTAGTTTTAGGGATACTTGCTGCTTTCTCTCTATAATGGAAGAGTTTCACCGCTGTCTAGTACTTCTAATATGTTCAACACCTGCAGAGTCACACTGCTAACTTATCTTCTTCAAAATTCCCCTCCTTTGTTAAGTCATCGCCACTTTTATGCAAGTTGTAATGGTCAATCTACTTTCAATAATTAGGTTTCAGCTAAATTATATTCGCTGTATCTGTTATGTTTCTGGGTCTGAATATCTCAAACAAACTTTTACTCTTAATAGCTGATTAATTAAAGTGAAATTTCAAACAGAATCATGTGTTTATCTTCATTTTCTACTAATTCTAATTACAGTGGCAATCAATAGCCATACCTTTATTTTTTACTACTATAATATAATATTTTTATCATGGTTAGATAACTTAATAGTGGTAACCAACGCCAAGGATAAGGCTGGGCGACAGGAGGCCCAGAAGGTGAAACTCCAGGCTCTTCCTAACCTTAAACACACATTAGACCAATGCTGGGTACAAGCAAAATATGCCCATGTTGGTACTAATGGGGTGCAAAACGCCCATTTCCTTGTCTCAGCCCAGGCACTGAAATGAACAATCTATGTAATGAACAAAGATAGTTCAATTTGGTTAATTAGATAATGAGGGTTCAAATCCCATTTGAGTTATGAAATCATGCGCTCAGGTAGAATACAGCTTCAATAAATCACTTGAGTGAAGGCACTTTCAGTGTATTTTACCAAATTGGATGGGAGCGTTTATCTATTAGAGCATCAAGGCTTGGGCACACTTCCGCAGACCCATAATTACCCCAACTCAGTTTAAATATGTTTTTCACGACCAACATTCCTTGTTGGTCAACTTTTCACAAATAAAATTACCCGTTTTTTTATGTTATCTCATAGTTCCTTGGGCGGACTTGGGTGCGGACCTCTTTGAGGAGGTCTCCAACTATGTTGGCCACTACATACTTTCCCAATTTACAAAAGTTTCAGGTTCTCCCTTGGGCCGCTCTGGTCCCCTCCATATCAAGGCACCCAAACCTCCTGGCACCGATTTGCACTTGATTATGGACTCCCCTCTGGGGTCCTCTCAAGCTGTGTTGTTTCTCGCTTACCTGGTACTGTATATCTCGCTCTACACCCTTGCCTTGGGTCCCTTTTGTACAGGAACCATTTGAGGTGCCTTGTTTCCAATTCTCCTTATGGCTAGTTCCCTAGCAGTGTGGGTTTGCATCTCACACCACCTTGCTGGGAACAAGAGAGTTACAGACACTCTCTTAACAAATTTGGTTGCTTATTTGGTTACCAATCAAGATGCAGTATTAGTCTTATTGATCAGTCATATCATTTTGTTAACATTACCCCCTTGACTGAGCAATACTATGCTAGTGGCGCAGCCTATCTTTCATTGGTAAACATTTAAAAAAATATTGAGGCCCATGTTAATGAGTTCAATTCCCCACCTTATGTCTTATTTTTAAATCAATGGCATGAGGACAATAAAAACAAGTTGACTCTTATCCCATTAGCCAACTTCCCCAACATCCTCACCATAGAAAGTGCTCCCATAGTGGACATTTAAAACACACTGTACCAAGAGGAGCTCATTCTAGAGTTTATTGGCCACCTGATATCTGAAAATCCTCTTCAGTATCATTGTGGTGCAGTTGCAAAAGGGTGAGGAGCCTCAATGGTGCCATTATTTCCAGTCAATGCTTCTCATGGCCAACTTCTTTACTCACTTGGAGTTTCCCCACCTGCTGGTCAAAACCCATAATATAACTTGGTTCATCACCTTTTTCATTATGTATGCTGGTTCCTTCTTAGTTGGTCAGGGGAAACTCTTATGAGCTGAGAGACTTTCACTTTCTGGGTGTGAATTTTCAAGACATTCGCCTCAATTTAATGTAATCTGGGGAGTTTGCTGCATTTTGGACCATAGATTCCTGAGATATGGGGAAGTATCTCCTATTAATGTCCCCTTATTTGTAAAATGGGCCAAATATTTTTGTTTGTCAAGCCTCATACTGGGGTGATTTACCACTGAGCGTCTGTTGAATGGCTGTGGCAGAATGCCTATTCTTTTCTATTCCTAAACCTATTGTCTATCCCTTTATTGATGACTTATTGGGTGATTGTTTGGCGTTAGAGCCTCCTTTTCTCCCCAGGCAGGGACATAACTTCCTTCACATTATCAGCTGCACGTTCCACCTGATTGTCACTTATTCCTTGTTATCTCATGGTAGTCAGTGAATATTATTACAGGGTATCCTTCTGGTTGCACAGAAGCATTTCCGCCCTAATCGTCATACTATAGTTCATCTTTGCCATCCTGTCCCATGGGCTCCTAAATCTTTCTCATCTGTTAAACCTTCTGTGGAGGCCTCACCATTTCCCAAGGGCAGGTCATCCCGGCGTTGGTGCCAATACCTTCCACTCTCAAGATTGAGTCTGTTCTCATGCAAGAAGAAGTCACAGCGCCTAGTGTGGCAGAGTCACCCAAGTTACATAATTGTAAGATGACAAATAATGAGTTCCATCAGTTGTTATCTTGGAATGCAGCTAGAGAGAGCAGGCAGCAGTGGAGATAGTCATGGTACAGGATGTGGGTTTAAGGATTAATTCTTTGTTTTTCACTATTAAAGTACATCTAATATCATATTAGTATTGGCAAAATTGTTATAAGTATATAAATTTTATATGCTTTCTTTTTTCTTTTTTCATTTTTTTGTCTTTTTATGTTTACCATATGTATATCCTAAAATTTTTTTTGTTCATGAAATTTTTGATGCTGTTCCCTATCTGCAGATATTCCTTAGTGATCACATCAATGGGTATGGTGACGTTAACACCCTCAATATGCTATTTCAGAATGTTTAGGGTTGTTCAAGGAGTTACACTCAAGTATTTGATATGCATAGGGTTTATCACTTTCTACATGGGATTCTTTTGGTGCCGCTTCTTTAACTTGAGAGAGGCTCATTACATATAGATTATCAGCAGTCCGTTGGTATTCTAGTTTATCAGGGGAAAGCGTTATGTCCATCATGTAAAGGTTCATTGAGTCTAAGTGGGACAGTTGAAGTTAATGTGATGGAGGTAGAGTGTCCCTCTTTAGATACTCATGGTCTTATCCCTGGTTGTATGGGTTCATCTTTATGATGTTAACTTGCCACTTGGTGGGGCAGTGTACTGAAAAGTGTCATCATTTCCTGCAGTGATAGAATTTCAATTCAGAGGCATCATGTCTAAGTTCATCATAAAAAGTTCTCATCTGAGGGTTGGATGGAGGTTTCTGGGCCACCCATGGTGGAGTGCTCAATAAGGGTGGCACAGCAGCACTCATTGTTGACTTCTTTTCCGAGTTTAAGGTGTCTGGATGCCACAGCTAGTCATTTCAGGTAGTTGAAATTTTGAGTAAGGGAACATTCTCTTATAAACTGTGGCCATCATGTTGAAGAGCTCACAATATAATCTCACAGCCAAAGCCATCACAATCCTGACATCAGCTTTAGATAAGACGCTTAATCCTATCAAGAAGTGGGTTTTCACATTAATTAGATTAGTGAACTTGATCAAAGTCCATTCCACTAGAAACTAATTGCCAAGAAGCCAGGCTTTCATTGGTCCATTTTTTTCTATGCCCCTGAGTAGTTGTAGCACCATGTTTTTAACTTCCTGGTAGGTGAAGGAGCTGTCCTTCAAAAAACAAGTGACCTGGTTGGCGCTCTCAATGTCTAAGGTGAATATCAATAGCTTTGCCTTTTGACAATCTGAAACTTTTTCCATGGAAAATTTGAAGCTCTGAAAAAAACTTTGTATGTTTCCATATCAATTGAATGGAATTATGTTATTGATGCAAACACTATCATTGTCAGGTTTCCCCAAGATGCGCTTGCTGGTGCTAACGCTGGGGAACCCAACAAGTAGGCTGACTGCAAGGGGCTAGCTTCAGCCAAGAGGGCAGGGGCAGCTCTGGACATGACAATGGATGAGACTCCGTTCATTTAAATAAATTAAACTTAATAAAAATATAAGATGAAATAAATCTTATGAACGAAAGTGTTTTATTAGAATAATATTTATGGATACCTATAAAAATTTGGGGACACGTGCCTCAAGGATCATTGTGGCCCCATCCAAGTAGGGTTTCTCCTGGCCTTCTGGATTGCCCACTATTCTGACCCTTACTTGGATCAAGCCACCCTCGTGACCAGGTCAGTTAATATCCCAGGTCACTTGGCCTAAGGGAAGGGAATGTACCATTTCCTTGAATTTGGGGTAACTTATATGAGGCCCCAAATTTGATATACTTGTAGATTTGACTCTTATTATCGAATCTGATGAGCCATTTGATATTTACACCCCTCAAATGGGGATATCAAACCTTCCCCTGGACAAGGCTTTCGCCTATCCATGGAAAATCCTGACAATCATTTCGCTTAGGGATGCACAGTCTAGGGATGAACTGCAGTGCCTTCTGCCTGGTGCAAGTTGCATCAATGTGAGGGGTGTACATGGGTCAGGGAAAGACTCAATTCTACTGCGGTCTTCCATGGGTTAGAAGTTTCCTCATCTAGTAAAACAGCAAATAATTGGGAAATTACCCTTGACAAGGCATACCCTTCATCCTCGGGTCCTTTGCTGTATGTAATTTGATTCTCATCGCCCTCCCAGTCCTTATAGAGCTCTTCTGCAATATTTTCAGGTTTCAGTTTTTGCAGCGACAACATCCTCCTTAACAATCTCTCTTTTGTTTGTTGACCTTGTGCCAGTATTTCTAGCAATGCTTCTCAGTGTCCACTTTTTGCTTACCACAGTGTACATACTTGCACATGATGTTTATGATGGCTCTCTATAGAAGGTTCTGTCTCCCAATATTGCAAAGTTGAACAAATATATCTTTGAGTTGATCTGCCAGAGCTTTATGCTTGCAGAGTAGCTTGTTACTGGTTTGGCGTCATGAATTCAAGTCATTTATAATTTTGGCATTCTTTATGATTTGGTAAGCTGGGATAGATTACTGTTAGTGCTGGATAGATTAACAAGGCTATGGTGTGTGAAGGTTCTTGTTTGGTTACATCATCGACCCTTGTGGTGAGAACCGCTGTCACAAATTCAGCAGATAGCGTGCATAAACATGTATAATGACAGCAGAAGGTTATACCGGATTTAGGTACCACTGATGCAATGAGAAGGCAATATGATGATCACGTCTCTTAAATATATTTTAATATAAATAAAGCTGATAAACGTCTATATAAATTCCTTATTTTTTATTAGAGTCGCACTGCTGCTAGTTTTAGTGATTCTACTATTTGCTCTCTATACCAACAAAGGTGCACTGCTGGCTTATGTTCTTCAACCATCCCCTCTTTGGTTCATCGTTGCTCCTTTTATGCTAGTCACAGTGGTCACTCCACAGTCAATAATTAGGTCTCAGATAAATTAGCTTCGGTGCACTCACCATGTCACTGGGTTTAAATCTCTATTAAAAACTGTTTTTTATCAAAAAAATTTTTGGTGGAATTTTTGGCGTAATAATATTTTTATATTTGCATTTTTACCAGATTTCATAGTTGTGGCGATCAAACACCATACCTTAATTCTGATCAACTATAATACAATATTTTGGTCACTGAGTTGGCAACTGTCCAATATGCAATAGATTAGGCCTATTGCTAATCATATCAATTTTATGTCAAATCCTTTTTAATTAAGCTATTCATATGTCAGTAAGGAATGGCAACTTTATTTGAGCCTCCTTTTTCTTAACTATGAGCACTGGACTGGCCCATTAGCTGCGAAAAGAAGCGATCATTCCTTAAAGTATAAGCTTCTTCAACTCCTTTTGCATCACCTTATCACTGGCCTAACATCTATTTATCAGCCACATCAGAATGGGATTTGCATCCCAAATATCTGCATAATAATTGAGCCCTACAGCGCATCTGAAGTTGTAGCACTCCGTTGAAAGTACTTATGCATATTTTTATGAGCGCCAAAGCTTAATATTTTTGATCCTCAGTTAGCACATTAAGTTGCTCACAGGTAATGACTGCACACTTCAGTAGATATGGCTCAGTTAAGAAAAGCTCTGTTAAATTAATCTCATGTAAAACCTGAATTTATTACAGAAAAATGAGGTATACAAACGCGATTTTCTGATCTTTCTTGATAACTATTTTTGGAGGCAGTTAGATTATCAAGTGATACACTGATGTTCTAGTGGCCAGATGAGAATTTACAAGGATATGCTTAAAGTCCAGACCTTAGCCGTTAAGAAGAATAAATTTATTCTATAGATCCTTCATGTATTCTAAGTTCATTCCAGTGGGAACCACACGCTATTCTACAGGGTATATAACACAGTCCTTGGAGGCTCTAAGGGAAATCCTTATTTCTTTAAAGTGTGGCCGGAGTAGATCTTCTTTGACCCACTTGTTGATTATAGATATGACTACACCATCATTATAGACTATTCTGAAAATATTCCTATAGGTTAGGGAAGTCTGATTATCTCTTGAATAATGAAGGGGTAATGTTTGAGCCAAGAGTAAAAAGTATTATCCTCATAGCTTATAATGACAATATAAAATAAAAAAGCTAGTACCAACAAAAGATTGGTAGTTAACATTGTGAAGCATAATAAAAGTGCAAAATTTGCAGAGAGCCAAACCTTATTGGTTATGACTATACACTCCATCACTAGTGATATCCTCAGGGCAGTGCTTTTATAACGTTGATGATGGGCTATATCATGAGCTAACCACAAACATTTTGTGAATTGACTAGATATCACATTCACAGGAGTGCCACTGTAAATAATTATTATTAAATAACTCTGTTTATTTAAATACTAAAAAATTACAATAAGAAAGGTAGTGAAAATCCCATTTATTTTTAGAATGGAAGAATATTGACTTGATCAAACTCGGTCTTGATCGTTTCTCCTACATTCTGGAAGTGGGTGTTCAGGGTCTCAATTGACAGTTCAACTTTAACTCCTTGTAGAGGAAGTAATTATTGAGACTCTATAGTGCTCCCAAACTGATTGTGTTCAATAAAAAATTTGGGTAGCATAAGATTTAAAGAAGACTTCATGTCCCTCTTTTGTATGCACGCTTGTTGACTTATGGTGATGTATATCACCATGGGAATGCTCTGATCAGGCTCTTAAGTAGGGTGACAATTGCATTTTTTCATTACTTTATGATAATATCGGATTATTACTGGCAGTAGAGCATCCCCTTCTACTTCTGAGGTTCTTTTCCCTGGATTTTATCCACTTGAGACGTCACAAAGTTCACCTCAGGGAATCTCAAGGACAGATGGCCATGTAGCGTCCCTTAGATTAACAAATCCACCAAATTACCTCAGCTAGGTTGTAGCGATTTCTCAAATTCCCTGATGAGGAAAAACTCTCCAGGGTCCTTCTACCCTCATTTACATGTAGAGGTTGGCTGGTTTGCACATCCACATTGGGCGGTCCAAAAATAACTTCACAACTCTTAAGAAATTAATATGAATTTAAATCTTAGCTGAGGTGTACCAACCAGGAGATAGACATTACCAATACTCAGAGAACAAACAAAAGAACGAAAAATAAAAAATAGAACCTCTAATCGGTCAGGAAGCTGAGTATCACTAATTTGCCATGGCAGAGGGGAGGGAGGGTCAGGAAGCTCTTCTTCAGGCTTATTTTTCATAAAAAACTTACAACAGTCGTAGTAATGGACAAAAGCTGATAGTAAGGGCATTGGGGCATCAGCGTGTTGAGTTTGGATATGTGTGAGATATTAGTTACTTACCTCAAGATCCGCCTGTGAGACAGCCTCAACTAAATTTGCAACATGATGCTCAGCTTGAAGGATGCATCCAGAAGTTGGGTCAAACTAGCTATATTTTGCTGAGTGATTTCAGAAGTTGGGTTGAATACTGCTAGTTTTGCAACATGCATTACAGCGTCACTGGCATCATTGGCCAATTAGGTAGTTCCTCCTATGCTGCTTTGGGAAAATCAGGGGGGAAGTTGATTGTGCTCAGCCCTTCATAAAATTGATCAACTGATTATGCCACTGCTTTGCAGAGGTGGTGGCAATGAGACAAGGCCACCGCTGCTAAGGCAAGCTGTTGGTCAATTTGAAAGGGGATGGCATTGGGTTTAGGAGCATAGCATCTGGGTGAGAGGGTTTAGTCAAAATCAGAATTACAAGATTTAGCCTATTATAGTCAGCTGGCCAAGAGTTTCACCGGATTTATCATCCTCATTAATGACAATTTTACCTGATTTATCAACCTAATCCAATAGGTCCCAAGGATTTTGGTTTAGAAGAATAGTGTAGGCAGAATATTAATGAGTAGTTGTAGGCGAATGGGTTGCTTGGGTGATAATGATGGTTTAAGCCTGACTCTGATTGGTTGTGTTGAACCCAGGATGGGGAGTGTGACTAGAGGCTTTGGTGAGGACTGAATTCCCATGTTGGCCCAATGAGTGAGAATGTTAGGTGGGAGGGGGCAACAAAACACCCCATTAAGATGCCGCTGAAAAGGGTTCAGAAACAATATCAGGTGAAGCGGCATGGGGGCAGGATTTTTAGAGTGGTCAAGCTCAAAACATAGGGGTCAACCCTGTTGACCGCTATCACCACAAGCCCAAAATAAATAATCATATACTGCAGCAATGAAAGCATTTGGGGGAATTTGTTGGGCAACGGCAGAGTGATTTGGGATGATGGTGGCAGTGGAGAGGGGCTTCAAAGCTCTCTGCACCAGAAAGGAACGGTGAAGCTAGGTTGGGCTGAGTGCCATAAGCCAAAAGCCACACCATCAACTGTTCATAAAAACTTTGGGGTGGAAGATGTGAAGGGAGGTTAGCAAATGACACCACTAGTGTGGTGTCATCAGGGAGATGAGTTCAGGTAGTAGTGAAAGGGGCATTTTTATAAATAAAAGGAGTCTACGCCGCCACTGCAGCATCCTATTCTGTTTGGAAGCCTATATCAAAATAGCGCTTAAAGGGCAGAACTTGATAAAGTCATCCGGCGCAAAGGCAGTGGTGGTATGTTCAATTATTGCTTTGTTGGCATATAGAAATAAACTCTTGTAGTCAACATGGAGGCAAAATTGAATGGTGGATCTAGGGAGGGCGAGAGGATGGGGGTAAGTCAGGTGGATACATGAAAGTTGAAGCAATAAGTTCTGTGGGAGACAAATCAGCCAGTAGAGTTTAGTGAACTATTTGAGCCTGTCCAAATGCGTTTTCCTGCAGGGTGGAAAATGCTGGGAGGTGGATCACCGCTGCCCCAAACTGGGGCAGCAAGTGGTGAATCTAATGACTTAAATAGTAAAATTGATGCATTGAAACATCGGTGAAAATTAACTTTTTTTTAAAAATTCGCTTGAAAGTGATTCTAAGCGGAAAGAAAACCCTTCTGGTCCTCTTCAGAAATTAGTAATAATGGCTTTATCTAAACTTTTATAAGCGCTAGTAGCAGAGAGTGGTGTAACTTCATATAGTTCTTGGTGGCATTATTAAGCACAATTTTGACAATAAATTTATCATGGCTTTAGCACTCAACAACACTTGAACTTCATGGTAAGATTTGTCATCAAACTCAGTAATGGGTTTATTCCTCTTAAACTAATTTTGTTTAAAATCAGCTCATAATTACCCATGAGTTTGTGATTTTTAAGCTCTTAAAAACGCGTTTTCACATCAGAAATTATCTAATATCTTTTGGGTAAGTAGGTGTTCTAATTTGTTAACCAATCATCTGGATGCATTTTTTATATAACTAATTTCATACTTTAACTAATGATTAGATAACTGATTTGCTAATACATAGTAATTATTTTGGCCAGCAGGCCCAGATTTTATATGTAGTTGCCTACTGTATTGAATTAGTATTAATAGAATCCCTAATCCCTGCCAGAACATTTCCTAATTCTTAAGTTATAGATCACCGGTGCTGTGTCCTTGATTACTTTTTTGCCTCCTATTTTACTTCAAAATACTATTCTATGATGCCATATGCCAGTGTAAAAACATCAGCAATAGGTTTCTTGTATTTATTATGTCCATCCTCCCTTAATTCAACTATTTCTGACATATTACATCTCTTTGTGGAAATGCTCTGAGTCCTAGTTCTCACTTCCATGCCCAATTCAGAAATCATAGTTTTAGTCTACTATTTTTTGGAGTGCATCTTATTAACCATGGAAAGCACCAATGAGAACGCTGGTTGAGAGGAGGAGTTCTTCGTTGACCCTCCTGAATCGCGTTCCTGCCATTTTCATCCAAAAAAACAGGTTTCCCATTTACAAAAAGATTAACACAATGGCAGTTGCAGCTGCAGCTGCCCTGGCAAACACGCTCCTCCACCAGCAACTCCATGGGGCTTTGGAGCCCCTTGTCAAGGGTATTCCTATCCCCAATTTTCCTCATGATTTTGAGGAAGATGCGAAGTACAAAATTGAGGAGCTTGCTTTTGGTGAGAGCTGCGCTTGCATCAATGTAGCAAAAACTTCTCTTTTTGACCCCGAATTATCCCAAAACATGCTGGCGCATCAAGTCATTTACTTGTGTGCCAGCTCTCATCATTTTTGCTGAGCATCAACTAGCTCAACATGTTGAGGCGATGGACACCGCTGGCCCCATTAACAAAGAAAACCCACAATTATACTTCCTTATGCCTCATATTGCTGATTCCCCTACCCCAATGCTGTCCACCATGGTCCGCCAGCTAAAGCGGGTGCTGGACAAAAGTTTCCCCAAAGCCTCCTCGCCATCTGATATGGATTCCTAGGCTGATAACCTAGGGGCTATATTAGGAATTTTTTAATTTATGATAATCCCTTTGTTTGGCCCATTTGTGAATAAAGATGCGTGGCGGCTCCCCTTTTGGATTGAGCACCACTAGTACTAAAAAAGAGAGAGAACGCTGGTTGAGAGAGAATATTTTAAGAGGATTGTCAATTTCCTGGAATCTTTTCCTGGGGAAAGCTGTGAGCGCCTACCTAAAATAATTTATTTAGTGAGTCTGACAGCCCCTGATAGTATTTAGTACTATAGGGTGCTCTCTTGTTTTATTTATAAATACCCTATTTTTATATATATAGTTTTTGTTAGTTTTTGTTCAAGGTTAAACTTCCTCAAACAGCGCCTTGTTGTTGTGTATATAACCTGTGCACTGGAAATATAATGGTAATGCTTCAGTTTCCACATTTAGTGCTAACTATGGGGAACACATTTTACTTCCCTGTACACCTCTTCAATCAAATATAAATTTCATTAGACCAGTTGTGGATTACCTTCTATTGGAGGTAATGCAACATTTAGGTGTTTAAGTGGTTGGTCACAAGGACCAGCGTATAGATAGAAATTTTAATTACAAGTTGTTTTCAATGCTCACGTTGGCATCCTTTTTGATATCAAATTAGGTCATGTTTATTAAATGAATGATTTAGTAAGAATTGTGAAATTTCATCAACGCCGCCTTGATGACAATGATACTGATATGGATAGATCTGTACACTCCACTACTGGGTTTTCCTGGGATCTTGATTTCTAGCATCTTGAACTGAGAACGCAGGGATGGAAATTAAAGTCTTAGATAAATGGTTTATATTCAATTAAAGAAACACTTTTGGCCACTATCCAAAGGTTAAATAGTATTGAAATTACATTCCAGCTGGAACGCCACTGTTTTACTGAGTTGATAAAGCAATTCAAAAAGGAGATTTGCTAAGATCTTAGTAATTTATGACAGGGTCGCTCATGTGGACTATTCTCTGATATACTTCTTGATGATCAGGAAACCCTGTTGACAGAATTTGATTGTGAGGCGAGAATGTACTGGTTATGTGTAATCTACCTTCTGTCCTTGCATCCTTTATGGTTGGTGGAGCATCCGTGCATCTCAACTCTATAGCAGCTACAGATGTATTTCTTCCATTCCTAGATTTAGTAACCCAAAAAGTCAGACAGGGACAACGCAAGCCCTTAAGCCATGAAACCATAAAATTATATTTTAGGTCAACCCTGTTAGCTTATGGAAGTTCAACAAGAAGGTAAATGTACATAATTTCTTAGATCTTTTGAGATTAGTATGGGTGGAGCGTCTGACACTGCTAAGTTTGTGATGTAATGAATTTGTGAACTTCAAGAGTCAGGAGTATTTTGATGCCAAGGTTGAATAAGTCCTGTGTCCTATTTTATTGTAAAGGAACTTCTTATCAAGTAGTTTGTTGCGCATAAAGGATGCCCACTCAGAAAGATGAAATTTTCAATATCTCTTTTATTAGAGATAAGCCTATCCAAGTAATTTTGAAATGTTTTTATTTGGAGGGCAGATACAATCTGTGGCTAATATATAAATGACTTTGACACCTATATCACTTTTTACCTCGCCTGTGAGCCCTACACATAATTTTTTTGGGTTCTGATACCAGTATTAAATGAGGATAATGATATTACTCATATGGTAAATTATTTCCACAATTGCATTGTAACTTTTGAGGCGTTTAACCAAAGTTCAAGGGAGCCTCATGACCAATTTAAATGGGAAATCTCCAAAACTAAAAATTAGCTTAGCTATATGGCTCTCAGTTCAATAGACCTGACATAATTGAGTTATATGTTATATTTGTAAAAATTTAGGACATTATTCCAGTCATTACTATAATTTTAGTTCTAAACTTATAGTCAATTCAACGATCCCCATGAATAAGGAGAATATGGGAAAAGTCAAGGTGGAGTAGAAATTGAATTTTCTACCTCTACCATCTTTACAAAAATCCCTAGTAAAGGAAAACCCCTCAGCATTAACCTTCAAAAAAACAAAGGATGCCAGTGACGCCCTACCTCCATCAGTTCAGTTAGTTACTGCAGATTTTATTGTAGTGGTTAACAACTTCTTGCATAAGAATTGCGAGGCTGAGTGGTGCAGAAAATTGTACTTAAGCCTTAAGTTCAGCCGTAAGCACTACAAGAACTTCCAGTTTTGGGTAATATCCTCAGATTAGATGGAGTCTATGGGCTATAACCTTGAGAGTTTGATAGAAACTAACTGTTGCAGCTGGTTTGACCAACCATAAGTCTATCTGAATTTATTTAATTAATTATTTGAACTAATAATTGACACTAGATTGAAATTTTTATCAGTCATTGGTTCTTGGCACATAAATCATCGAGTTGCCAAAGTTGTATTTGATTACTTTTAATGCTTTGGCCTTAGTTCATCAATTAAATAAAACTATCACAGCGGATTATATCCTTGAATCCCAATGGCGTTCCTATTCCACTATTAGGCTCAAATATACTACCCTCTCATATCCCTTATTCTGTCAAAAGGTATTTGACATGAGGAGTTATATTTTATTATGGAGATTCGCCAGCGTCTCAATTGCAATAAAGGATCACAATTATAATGTAAATAACTAAAACTTTGGTGATTTGCTTCCTAATCCTCATATGGATGATTACCCCTCTAGTCTTCCCCTTTTTAGTGAATCTTAGTGCACATAAAACGCCCCAATAGAAACGCTATCAGAAACCTTATCTTGGCGTACTCCATTGGTAAGGGATAATTTTTTCCTACCTCTCTGGAAGCAATCTTCAGCGAAAGCAAACCCCTTCACAAGCCCCATAGCCTGTGTCAGTATCTGATACTACACTGTGCTTCAGTTTAATTAAATATTAAAAATTTCTTTTGCCAGACAATGTTCTCTTTTTTGTTAGTTTATTAAGATCGCTGCCTTATTATAGCATCTTGTAGTTTTAATAGTGAATACCTGTGCTCCAAAATTTGATGCCCTAGTGCCAATTTCAACATTTTGGTGCTCACTACAGGGCTTTACTTTGCTAATAAGACAGTTTTCAAATATTAATCTAGAAGAGAACCATTTCATCAAAGTCCATAGGGTAAATTATTTGCATGAGCCCATGAATGAAGACAATCTGGTTATTTATCATTTCCAATTAAGTGGCTCTGAGATTGAAGGGATGGAGGTGCTTATGACGGATCTTCCCCCTACTGGTATTCTAGAATGTCAAGCGTTGGTTTGAGTGGCAAATGTTCTCTAGGCCAAAGTACAAGTAGTATTCAAATGGTTGCTTCACAGCTACCTCAATTCCGCCAATGATGTGAATGAGGGCCAACTGGACATGTTTTATAATTATAAGCATCAAGAAACCCTGTATGACAACTATTATATCTTCTGCAAGATGACCATCAGTGAGATGGTCAGGAGACTCTCTCAAGATCAACATGTGGACATAATAGCAAGATAACTACATCTGATGTCTACCATGTACATCAGATTATTGCTCATCAACACTTTGATATTGGCGGACTAGTTACATTCATAGAGGCTCAGCAATGGGACGATTTCCTCTTACTATAACGCTTGGATGATGCTTTTTGTTACTCCATGCAGTCATTCTAGTTAATTAGCAGCATACTTAGGAAGCCCATAAGAGGGTGTAAGGACTTGCTGCCCAGCTTAGAGCTGATTTGTCAGATATTACTGATCTTCTATACAGTTGAGAGATAACCTCTAATGGGCTACTAATATTAACCATCACTGTAATCAAATAGAGGATTATCTTAAAGCGGAGATTGAGCAATATATTTTAAATTTTATTGTGGGGAAGGCCGACCATGGGAAGGACACTTCCGAATATGACTCAGGAAAGACAAACTTAGTACCAGGGGAGGCACCCCAGAGAAGCGAAGCTATCTCTTGTTGCCAGCGGGAACGCCACTTATGGGGAGGGGGAGGGAACGTGTGAAGGGGCCGTAGCCACTATTGATCACGTGTGGAGGAAGGGTCTGATTTGATGAACCAGACTGGGAACCAGGAGGAGACCAGCTGTCAGTGACGCGGTGGGAGATATCCAAACGTCCACGCTTGAAAGTGGTCCACCAAATGAGACCAGAATCTGTGGACAGCTTCTGGGAGGGTGGGGTGGAGCCAGCGATGGCATCCAAGACAATCGTGTGGATAGTCCACATGGCGATTGCAACCACCAGAGCACGGAGGGAGGGTGGAAGGGGGAGGCCATTGATGAAGCAAACATATCTCTTGACAGACTGAAGGGATGTGTTTGATCCTGGCCCAGCAGACGTTGAACTTCGCGCCATATCATTTTAGAGGTGGGGCACTTCTCCAGGCGGTAAAACAGCGTTCCATACTGGCCACACCTGACACAGGATGAGTGTAAAGCATTAGAGCGCTCAGCTGTACGATACACCCGCCTCAGGCAGCGCCACACATGGGAGCGGACTTGAGGCTGCAACAGAGGATGGTGTGCGTATTTCCAGATAGTCTTTTGGGTCTCAGTGGAATAAGAAATGTCCATCATGTCCAGGTAGTCCACCCTGGATAGGACATGGAGTCGAATGGGGATCACGCCGTCATGGATGGGTAGCCCCTGTACCTCTTGTGTGAACTGAGGAGAGGGGCGGCCTCTTTGGGTTGTATGTCCGCTAATACGAATTCTCCACTCTGCGCTTCACATGGAGAGTAGGATTCGTTTGTAGTGGGTTTTAGTCCCATGAGGACCTGTGGCCGATGTGTGTGATGCGAGGTATTTCATCAGGGAGTGGGGGTTTGATGGATTGTTGAGGCCCAAGGCTCGGGAGAAGTTGGAGCAGGCCGCGCGGGACCAGTGTTGGGATGGGAGTGTAGGAGCGGTGATGGCCGCGATCCAGGTGCCCAGGATCTTGGCAGCATGGGCTTTGAAGTCAAGCAGGCCCATGCCACCTTGATGATGAGGGCCAAACATGACCTCTAGCCATACTGGTGGAGGGCGGCCTGACCAAAGCCATCCTTGCAGCAAAGCATACAGGGATTTGAAGAAGCTTGGGGAGAAGGGGATGGCGTGGGCTCCGAACCAGACTTTGGATAGGAGCATAGAGTTGGCAAGAACAACCCTGCCAGTGAGGGTAGTAGGGTGGGCTCTGAGAGAGGCGATTCGCTTCGTCATGTTGTCCAGTATATGGTACTCCATTACTGCTGTCGCATATCCGCCTGCCTCCATCCACATGCCCAGATGGCGCACCAGTACTATGGTAGGACGTGGCACGAAGGGGAGCACCAGTGGAGCGGTGTGTGTTGAGTTAGTAAGGCGTGGACGTGGGCGAGCAGATGGGCCGGGTTGGGAACTAATTGCTGGGGCCCAGAAGTTCTGAAACCGACCAAGGAGGATGATTTTGGTTTTGGAGGCGTTCAATGCCGCGTTGCTTACCTGGGAATATTCCTGGATGAGGGCTTCAAGTGCGCGTGCATCTTTGTTATTAGACACCCCCACTACGCAGTCATCTGCAAATGCCATCATCTTGACTGGGGTTTGGCCTGGCACATGGACCTCAGTGAGTTGGGCATTCACATTTCGCAGTAGTGGGTCAAGGCTGAAGTTGTATAAGAGTGGGCTGAGGGGGTCCCCTTGTCGCAAGCCCCTTTGAGGGCAGACTACTTCCGTTAGGAAGCCAGGGCCATGCACTGCCATTGTTGCAGATTCCGTGAGCAGCATCGCCTAGTTGATGAAGCGGGGGGGTAGGCGGAATTGATGGAGGCAGGCCCTTAGGTATTCCCAGTTTACTCTATCATAGGCCTTTTTTTTTAGTACTAGATGGTCTCTATCATAGGCCTTTTGTTGGTCCAAGAATACCAGTGCCCCAGAGGCTGTGGATTGACATGCATTAGCCACAGAGTGCACGTTATCCCAAATCGACCTTCTGGGGATGAAACTGAATTGTTCTGGGGAGACGGTGGCAGATGCTACAGTCCCTAAACGGTTAGCCATGATTTTGGTTAAAATTTTGGTGTCTGTATTTGTTAGAGAAATGGGGCGCCAGTTGGCTAAGTCAAGCTTATCCCCTTTCTTGAAGAGTGTGACAGTAAAGGCCTCATGTCCTCCTGGTAGAAGGCGCGTTTCCAACAGGCTTTGGTTAAGTGAGGCTAGCAGCAATGGGGATATATATTTGAAATATTTTTTGTAGAACTCATATGGAATGCCATCTGGGCCTGGGCATTTTCAGTTTGGCGCACCATGAATGGCTGTTTATAATTCATTCGGAGTAATTAAATTCATTATTTCCGGGTATCAGAAAACGGTGCAGATATGAGCTTGGTCAAGAAATTCTGCCATTTCAGCTGGCTGAATTGGTTCAGCTCGGTATAACTTGGAATAATATTTTTGCATTTAGATTGCCACTTCAGCCGGTGTGTCTGCAATGGAATTATCCAATCTTCACACCTGTGTGCAGGCCACGCTCTGGCATGGTGCGAAAAATTTTTTAAAGAAGTATGCGGTGCACTTGTCACCTTTAGTGATGCGTGTGGCCCTGTATTGGACACAAACCTGATGTTTGTGTTGCCTTTTGAGTGCGTTGAGGTGGGCAGCTGCCTCCGCCCACTTCTGGCCCCATGCAGGGCTGTATCCTGTGGCTGGGATGTTGGACTCCAAGTGGGCCAATTCTGCCAGAGCGCGTGAGATAACCACCGATGTGGCTCATGAGCATCTGGAGGAGAGATGGCGATAGTGGCGGATGGTGTCCTCTTTGAAAGTTGCCCATGTGGAAATGGGGTCCATTCAAAATGGTGCAACAAACAATTTTGCCAAAGTTGCCTCTTCCACCCATGTGGAAAATCCTGGCGACGTGAGCTTGGGGGGGCGGATTTTGCACCAATGTGGGGCCTTTGCAACTGTGTCGGGTAGGTGGTAGGTTATTGAGACCAGTCGGTGGTCAGAGAATTCCATTTTTGTTGTTTTGTAGTGGGAGATGTGGGGTTGGAATTTCGCCGGCATTAGAATAAGGTCAATGCGGGTCATGGACCTTAATTGGCCATTGTAGACATGGGGATGCATCATGTTTTTGAGCAGTGGGGCATGTCACGGCAGCGCATCCATTAACCCAAGGGTGGCTTTTAGAACGCATAGTTCTACGTGACCCTGTGGGGCGTGGGGTGAGGGAGGCCACCGGTCTGTTGGCGAGGTTAGCCAACAGTTCATGTCGCCAACTAGGAAAGAATCAGGGGGTAGTGGGAGGGATTTGACTGACAAGAAAAATTCCTGATGCTCATGTGCACCGTTTGGGGCATAGATGTTGATGATTGCGTGTGCAATGTCAGCCCACAAGAAGGTGACAACGAGCACTCGGCCATTTAGGAATGTTTCTGAGGATGTGAATTTAAGAAAATTATTTTTCTGATTTAGCACCCCACAGTGCTTCAACCAAAAGGATAGGGATGGGAGGAGCATTGTTTTCCAAGCTTCCTCAGAACCTCGTGGACAGTGGGACTCCTGGATGGCAAGGATATCCATGGGTAAATTGTGTTGTAAAAAACTCAGTTTCCTAGCCTGGGATGGGGAGGCCTTGAGTCCAGCGATATTCAACATCCCTAGAGTGAAGGTTTCCCCATCGCACCTTAGGTGCGAGGGGTGGGCCTCCAGGCCCACCAGCCTCTTCAAGGTCCCCACGGGCTTTCACAGCAGCGCAGGTGTTAGCAGCAACGCTATCAGGGTTTTTGTTAATTCTTGCAGAAAGAGTCGCGTTGGCTTTGGCCTTCACTTTTTGTTTTCCCAATGTCAGACAAATTTTTTGCGGTGCAGATGAGTTTGGTGCACCGTTGAGCGGATCAAAAAAAAAATTTCAGTTGGGATAGGTCCCAAGTCAGTTTTGACCAGAGCTTGGGTGCAGCGATTGGGTGAGATCGAATTTCCCATCAGATCCTCAGATTGAGTGGCCCGCTCAGCATGGGCTTCCCAATTTGATTAAATGATGGATTCCCAAGTTGCTTCCGCCGCGAAGGTCTCCATGTCCTCCTGGCATTGTGAGTGTGGGATGGCGGTGGTGGCCTTGGCCGCTTCCTTGGCCGTGACCCTACAGGCCTGCTTGGCCTTCTTCTGCTCCTGCGGGGAGATGGGCTTCACCAATAGGTAGCAGCCTTGTGCTCCCCATGGGAAAGCCTCCTTGGTGCTTGCGGTTGGTTCATAGTGCGCCTCTCCGCTGGCCATGGCCGCCAAGGGGTGCTCTTGGAATGTGACGCCCTCCTTGATGGGGCATGCATGCGCCTTATGGCTGAACGCGTCATAGTGGGTGCAAATGGGGGGCGCGCTATCCACGGTTACCTGGAATGGGTGGGTGGTATGCCCTGCAATATCAATAAAAGTGGAGTATGGGATCTGGGTTAGGTCCTTTGTGATCTCCTCAGTTGGGGTCAGAACTGCGATGGCTTTGCCAGTGCACAGGTGTGGCATCAGCGTGAAGCATTGCATTTCGAAAGATTGTATTTCGCCATATATGGCGAGACCATCTTTCAGGTGTTGCTCCAAAATGTCACATTTTACCGTAGTAGGCAAAAAGTCAAATGTGAGAAAAATTTGGTTTGATTTTGTCTATCTGGTGCATTTGGTTTTGATGACCCATTGCCCTTTGGGGAGGTTGACCACTATGTGCACTGCTGCAGCCTCGTCTGCTGCTATTTTGCTTTCAAAACCTAGGTCAAGCCAACCGCGTGACATGGAGTGAGGTGCAACGTACACTGTGGTCAGGAAAATTTTGTGTACATCTTCACAAAATTTTTCCCATAAGGCCATTTTTTGGATGTCCAGATACACATAGACTCCGAATTCCACCAATGAAAGTGGTTGGGAGTGTGGCGTGTTGATGTACTGGTTGCATTGTGCTTGCCATGTGAGTATCTCCGGGGAAATTGTGACCGCCAGTTTTTTGAGATTTTTGTCAATTCTGCTGGATTCTCTGGGGCGTTTTTGAACGTTGGAGGCCGCGGGCCTTCCGCCTGCTCCTCTTACCTTGCTTGCCCAACTGCTCCCTGACATGGGCGCAGACTAATCTCCTCTGTGAGATTATCAAACTAGATTTAGTCTTGAATTGAATAGGTTGCAAAAGTGTTTGCAACGAGAAAGAAAAGTAAAGTCAAGATTGAGCAATATACAGAGGCTGAAATGGCTGACCATGCAGCCTAGAAGAATAACATAAATGCAATTCATCAAGTAAAAAATAATTAAAATGGCCGCAGGGGCAAGTTATTGGGGATACTACAAGATCAGAATTAGTTAGTAAAGGAATTAGTGGCAGATAGGAGTGCTTATTTCTGCCATCTTGATTCCTTGGATATGGATGTTGGGATTCCTGCTTTTAACAAGAAGTCAAGTCAATCTGATGATGGGATTCAAACCCAATTTCAAAATTTAGCCAAAACTCATGTTGGGGAACCTCTTGTTATCAGGGTCCTAACCTGATCAAAGAGGTCAAATATTGTTAAACTGACCTTTGTAAATGTAAATCATCAAACACTCCCAAAAAAAGAACAATTTAAGTAGATCTTGATTAAATGAGGCTTGGTAGGATTCACGTGGTTGGAATTCCTATTGCTTATTAATTGTATTGAGTCAAAAATAAATTTATTTCTTTTCCACCTACTAAGTTTGGTAGCCACTAATCCTCTTGGTGAAGCTAACATCATTGCTGATTAAGGTATTTTTCCCTTGATCGTAGCTTTAATTTATTTATTTATCTAAAAAATACTCTCACGCCTGGGGCTTCAGATACCCTGAACTCTTCCTGGGAAGTTGGAATTTATACATCAGATCCTGACAAATTTTGGTGCTCCCTGCCAGATAATCATGGTTTCCCAACACAAATTAACAAAAATCAATTGCAAATCAGCAAATGATGACTCTGAATCTTATGACGCCACCCACTTCACTGATTGGCAGTTAGTATAAATATAGGCGAACTGGTTGCGTCTTGCAACCTCAAATGCCTACATCATAGGAAGTGGACCTTCACACCCCTTCTGCGGGTCAGTACCAGTTACACATTTAAGATTTTCTTAAAGCTCTACAGCTCCTCCTTACAAGAGCCTTAGTCCCCAGAGGACGAGCCAGTAGAAGCCAAGCCCTTGAGTCATCACTTCTTATGATGAATTTAACTTCTATTTCCTACCTTGATGGATCTCAGGTTGAGGTAGGTTGAACGGAGCAGTACCTGCACCAATTCGTGCATCCTAACTTGTACAATTTTCTCCAAGTTGCCAGATTCCATCATTAGTAACTACTCCAGCATTTGAAATTATCAAAGAAGAATGCACTCATAGCTTATCCACTTTTATCAATCTGCCTCTCTCTTTAACAGTGAGAACTGGCACGCTAACTTTGGAATTGACAGCTTTATTGATGAAATTAAAACTGTGGTAACCCGTTTCAATAGAGGCATATCAAGATTTATTTATCAAAAGCTCACCAATCATTTTAGTCATATAGAAGTTTATGACCACGATTATTTTGTAGATAATAATGCTAGGTTACAAGCCCATTCTGACAGCTTGAGAGTTTATGTGGATAAAAGGCTCTGATATCTTGAGGATTTAATTACAACTCTTGGGATACCCTAGAGAACTTTCATGTCACAGGACTCCTTGGATGGCAAGGCAATGCAGGTCCTTCTGGGCTGTATGAGGGCTTGAGTACTCCTGGTTGTGATGTAACTCCTGGCAATAGGGCGCCAGGACCGCTAGGTCCTCCTAGGTCATGTGGTGGGGCGGATCTTCCAGATGGTCAGCTCAACTTTTAGTTCAACAAGTCCAACGGCTAGATGCCCTACTTGGACGTGTATCCCAAGGCACCAAAGTCACCTGGGATAGTTTCTCTTTGGGCTGACATCTCTCTGGGGGCTCATCATGACGATTTGAACTTTTGGTGAACCTATCTTCTGTAGTGCAGGGTTTAAAGAAGAGGGTGATCATGATTGAGCAACACCAACTAGAGCTTCAAGTCAACACTACTAGATAAAAAACGAGATGAAGCTTTGGGCTGAACTTCTTACCCCCAAACACCCTCCATGCTTCTCACAAGCGAGTTGATTTAATTATTGATGATATAAATGACTTATGGAGCCAAGGGGATGCTCTTCACGCTTGTGACTATCCCCAGGATACTGTCTCTTTCTTGGGTGAAAGTGCCCTACCAGTGGCGGTACACACAATACATCCCCTAACTCCCACTGACAGCGCCTTCAAACCCTCCTTTAAAAACATGTATGTCCTGAGGAGTGAGCATTTTCTCATTTCTATACTGCAATAAAAGCCCCATGGAAGGAGCAACCAATCATCAGTGCCTTAAGAACCTCAGTAATTACCTCAGTTGGGTAGCACAGGACATATTGGTACTTTACTTAATGACCTGCCATACCTGGGCTGAAGGAAAAGCTGTGCTGCTCTTGAAGTTTAGGAGTGATTTAACCCTTCTAACCAAAAGCAGATTTTTGTGCACTAAACCTCCTCCGTGGAGAGTCTGCTAATGAATTCACCCAGCAGTTTTACCTTGAGACTCAGACGTTGTTTACTTAGAAAAAATTTTCATCCTGGATGATGCTTTTACTGCATACCTCTCAGACTTTAAGAACATGCTAGCATTCAGTTTTATTTCAAGGCAGTAAGATCTAACTTTACATCGCTTCTTCATATTAAAAAGCTATCATAGAGATTTCCCTAATCTGCTTAAGGCTATAGGGGACTCCCGTCCTCCCAATAAGCCACAGTTACAAGTCTTTGCGATAATGCCTCCTGACTCTCCCACTCCTGAATTTTTTTCAATTATTTTAAGCACTGAAACAACACCTTAAGCCAATGATTTAACTTAACCAGAAGAAGGCAGCAAAAGACCTTTCTGTATAGGGAACGAGGCTTTCTCTTCTGACAAACCACAAGTTCCTCTCCTCTCCAATCCAGCGTGCAGCACCTCCAGTTTGGCCACCAGCACCTCCAATTTGGTGGCCATTAATTTCAGGTGTTTCTTGCTAGCTTCTCCTGCTAAAGTTAGCGTCCCTCATTTCCTTAAAGACAATAAATACCTTTCAATTCTTATTTTTATATTAGCAGTTGCCAAATCAGGTTCTTTGGTCAGCTCCTCGAGTGAGAGCCAGGCTTAGCCAACTGAACCTTTAAAAAAATTGACAATCCTCAGCCTGGCCGCAGTAAAGTCACACTATCTTTACTACAACAACCTAATAATTGCCTTTTAGTTGTCAACTCCCAAGTTGGGTCCTCAATGGTGCACGTAGAGCTAGTCGTACATAAAGTTAAAAGTCTTATCTTTAATTGATACTAGATCTCTTTTAATGTTGTACCCTCTTGACTTATAGGAAAATTGATTTGGCTCCTGGCTTCATCCACAAAGCTGAATATGGGACGACGGAAGCCCAGTCCACTAAGTCAATTGGAGCCTATTCAGCCTTACCTCTTCAGTTTGGTGAACTTTTGATTACTATCACTGCAATTGCCTTGAAAACAATAATTATGAGCTGCTTATTGGGGTCCAGTTAATGCGGGAAATTAATTGCTTGATTAAACATAAAGAAAAGTACTTTTCTCTTATGGGACACCGGATCCCCTTATTATTTAATCTTCCTGACAAAGCTACAGAGGTTCCAAATAAGCATATCTGCCTTATTAATCACCCCATCTCTATCTGTAAAGTAGAGTATCAATTCTTAAGGTGCAAGTCTAAATTATCTCCTGAAGCTTTGGACGCAGAGGATGGATATTTCTGTATGCCCCCATTCCTTTAGTACCCTGATTTTCAGGTTATTGTGGGCTCTGGAATAATGAAAAACATTCCCATGAACCAAGTTTTGAATCTAGGTGGCCATTCAAACTCTTTCATTATGGAGGTGCTGACCTGTCTTGAAATTCTAGACCCTGCACATGGAAAATAACTTTCTTTTTTACCCAGGAAACTAAAAAGTTAGATTTCCAAGTACATCAGAACTCAGTCATTGCCTATGACAAACTTTGTCCTATCAATAATATCATAGATGTAAGCTGTTTCAGCTCTCTAAAGATTTAGGGCTTTGCTCTATACCAACTATAACCCTGATCAAATATAAAATTGGGGATTACCATAACCCAGTTGTTGAGAAATTGGTATGACTAGCCAATAAGTCATATTAGTTTGAAGGAATGTATGCTGATTGCTGCTGGGGGATTTGAATGTGGGTAGTCAATTATGTCAACTTGAATTGAGTCAATAAGAATGAGTTTAGTTTGTCAAATAGATTGAGTTCCGCCAGAGCCTCAATGATGAGGCGGAACCAGACAAGTACTGGAGAATGATTAATAGCTAAGCCAAAGGCCAGAAATGACCAAAGTGATAATGATATGAGTGGGATGATAAGACAAGAAGGGGGTCTTTTTGGAAGAAGGAAGAAGAGAGTGGTTATTAAAAAGAAGAGGGAATTGAGAGCAGACAGTTTCTGCTAGTCATATTATCTATATTAATAAAAGCAAGTGTGTGTGCGTGTGCACAATACCCAGCTAAAACTACAGCATTTAGAGCTTTGAATATTTGGATATAGGAGGACATAAGGGGTCCATGTGCACCTCAAAGCCAGATTTTTAATTTTCATAGTACAATAAAAAGTTTTATATGTTAGAAGTAAAAATATTATATGTTTTATAGGAAATCAGTATGTTGTTACAGCTGAGAAGTTTGATATTTGGTTGATTCGTTAGTTTAAATAGTTTTGGTGAGTGGTTGGTGATTTTGGGTTGATTAATAAGCTTAATGTATAATAAAAAAAGATTAGTTATAGGTTTATTAAATAAGCTAATTGGTTTGGTAAGTTGGTGGTGGTTTTGGTTGTTTCAATAAGTTTAGGCTTGTTTTACAAATATTAAGCGGATGGAAATTGGTTGATTTGGTATATTCAATGGTTTTAGCTGAGTGATTTAGCGGTTTATCAATATGAATCATCTGATAAACTTTAACCCCTTGGGTACATATTTATTTTGAAGAAATTCTTGCATTTGTAACAAATTACTTTGCTAATGTATGGAACAGTATATAAAGGTGGTAGATTTTGTGTGAATTTTCATTTATTTGAGCGATATAATGTACACATTAGCTAGTAATAGCATTGTATATCGAATCTAAAATCATGAAAGAAACAATATGGCAAAAAATATTCAAGAAATCACAAAAAGAAAATCATTAATATTTTTAAGAGTGATATCTTTCAAAGCAAGTGCATGACGCAATGCAGTCATCAAATGTACCCAAGGGATTAAAAATCATAGTGAAGCATGGGAATCTTGATGTTGATTTTGAATAAATTTAAAACCTGCCCAATTTGGTTCCCTTGATTAAAAAAACTCTAAGCAATTTAGGTTGAAGTTAATTTAGTAGTTTGGAAGACGTGTCACAAACACATAATGATTTTAAATATAGAGAGATGTTTTGGATAGCAGTTTGTTATTGTCTATTGATTCAGTAATTTTATTTAATTTGGCTGAGTGGTTGATGGTTTTGGTCATTCAATAGGACTTGGTTTAGTTTTGGGGGTAATTAGTTATTGGTTGATTTAATAAGTTCAGTTAATTTCTGTTGAGTGGTTGGTGGTTATTGGTGATTTGATGAGCAATTAGATTTATCCAAGTGGTTATTGCTTAGCTATAATATAAAATCTAAGTTAACTAATTTGAATCATCTGAAATTCTATAGACACCATAACGAAGCATGGGTAATGGATGCTAGTACTAAATAAAGTAATGTGGCTAAAGCCATTGTTTCATATTATCTTAAGTTTAGTACGTTTATTTTAAGGACCAATGATCTTCATATTCTTTGTCTGCTGCTCATTGGACTCAGCTTTGTGCAACCCTTCTAGAAAATATTGACCATATCACCAATTTTATAACTGTGGTGCTCACTACAGGGGGCCCATTGATCAACATGCTAAGAAATATTATATTCTTCAAGAAAGGCGCAACAGTTTCAACTTGAGGGGATATTACCCCATTTTATTTGAGTTACCCCAATGTCAAGATTCTGATATGACTTGATGATAAGCCCTAAATAGCTATGGCGGATTGGCTAGAATCCACTAACCATGATGACTAGTTATGACTACTTGAGCACCTTGAGATGAGGAAATATTGGATCTGGAAGAGAAATATTGGATCACCTCCAAATAAGGCTATAAGGCAATGTCAACATTTGATAAATATTTAGTAGATCACTTCAAAATAAGGAAATAGAGAATTTAAGAATATCATACCCTCTCAGAGCCAATGAGAATATGGTGTAACTGAATAGTCTAAGCCAAGGAGCAGTATGAACCAAAGTCACTGATGTAAAAGCGAGATGGGACAATTGAATGAGGGGATTATTAGTAGGGAAGAGAGAGTGAAGTAGAAGGCTTCTGCTTAAATATTAAAATAGATAGAGTTGTCAGGGAATTTCTCCATATTTTATTAGAAGTTTGTTTGGTCGTCTCAAGGATAACAATCTTCATATCATATGTTCTTTGCTCAGTGGGCTTTACCCTGTGAATTTTACTTGGCATATATTACCTATATTGTCAAAATTATACACCTAATATTCAGAAATAAAACTTGTCCTGTATACACTAAATCAGGCGCAAAAATTCTTTTTTCAAGAAATTAAGGGTATAATGGATCATCTTGACAAGGCCTTCCACCAACTGCACCTGGATTAGTTGCTAAGCCAGCCTACTTGCCAATTGCTAAGATGACACTACAGAGCGGCTACACTGTGCAGAGCGTAAACAGAATAGTGTTGCTAGAGAGGGAGTGGTCTGCATTAACAAGCTGTCCCTATTTAACTGCAATAGAAGCATACATGGATTTTGTAAGCAATTTGAATTTTCAGTATAGGGGGCTTTTTATTGGCATTAGGGTAAGCTGTTGTTGTCCACTCTGGAAATATAAAGTGCAGACTAAGTTATATGTTACCTTGAAAATAGCACCATAACATATCAGGAGGTGAAAAAAGTAGTTACAGTTGTTTGGTGGTGTGGCGAAGATGGTGCAATGCAAGGCCAACTTTTTAACAATAAAATTTTAACAAAACGAATTTTTGGTGAAGTTTGTGGAACAATTTATGAATAAGGCCCATGTATTTATGTGGGAGCAGACATTTTGACAATGAGTATGTGAGCATCACAATGATGGCAGCTGTTAAGCCATATTGGGAGCTGTATAAAGCTATGGTTCCCGTTCTGGAAGGTAATGTGGCAATATTACAAATTATCAACTATTTAAGCTGTTTATCCGTCACTTTTAGTACCCCCAACGTGGAATGAAAAGCCCCTGTGACCATCACTGAATCCTCTTTTGGAGATAGACAACAACGATTTGGCTATAATCCATTGGATAATACTTGGCCACTCAACACTTCAGCGGTTCCTTTCTGTCCACGCTATGGTCACCTGACTTGTCCTCTTTTAAATTATAATTTCCCAGTTAATTTTTGGACTGAGTTTTTGGGGGTGATGCGGAGACATGAGCCATATGCAAACGCCTGCTTCTCTTGCAGACAAAGAGTTACTATGCGGCTAGCTGCCTTATAACCTGCATGCCTATGCATTACAAACAGCCCCAACTGAACAGGGAAAGTTCAAGTGGAGTAGAGATGGGATGAACTACCACCACTGATCCAGCTTTTGTCCATGATAATTTCAACCAGTCTCTTGTGTCATACCTGGTACTCACTCTAACAATTTATTATACCAACAAACCCTCAGAGATGCCCTGACTTCCCCCTGAAGGGATACAGGACAAATAAAGACTTGGGGTTTCAACAAGTTTTACAAAAACCGTATGCCCGTCAGATCCTTGAGCATAACGTCATGGTTAAAGTCAAAAGCTCAACGGAGGTTGCTGCACTAGATAGGTGAATGTTGCAATGTCAGTAGAAAAAATATTTCAGTAGTATACTCAGGTCAGCGCCAGTATCATCACTTTTTTTAATAACAAAAAGCCCTTGGATGTGCATGTGATAAACACCAACGGTTCTTCTCAGAGTGTACATACTGTAATAATTTTGTGGAGTATACAAAAGTCTGAGTGATTATAGATACTGGCGCTCCAGTTAGTATAATATCCACCAAGCTTATGGCTAAACTTCTTATGAAGCCTGATGTAGAGCATTGAGTAGTGTATGAGACCGTGGGGTGTACAGAACACTGTGTCAGAGGGCGCTTACAGCGTGTTGCCTCTAAGGCTCAGTTCAATTGGTGCATAAGCCCTGGCGATGGTTTGGCTTATAATTATGACATGTTGATTAGGGCCGCATTCATGTGGCAATTTGAGGCGGTGGTCAATATGGCAGAAGAAAAATATAAACTTTTGAGACAGCGGATCCCATCTATTTAACCTCCAATGAAGTCCCAAAAAACCCATCTGCTTCAGTTATATTAATCTTGAATTAGTGATGACATGATTCCTGTTTGATTCAGCAGATGAAGTGAAGGACAAGAGCTCTGCCTAACCAGATTTATGATTATGACGGATTCTGCTACGTGCTGCAAATGTTTTAAGTATACCTTATGGGCATCAGGGCATAATAGGGACTAATCTTGAAATAGACATCCCTGAAGGGCTTTGTGGTGAAATTATGGGACCCTACCAACAATCGTGGTTTGAACCCCATGTGGCTTCTGGACTATAGTTACCAGGGAAGGGGTAAGTGAAGTTAGTGATAATGAACATACAGAAGGAGTTAATGATGGCTCAAAAGCACCAATTGGTGGCTTATCTGAACCTGACTTCTATTAATGAGATTCACTATATTTATTACTTTGGTTCATGGGAGGACTTTGGCCAGCCAGTAAAAACCTCATCTAGAGTATTGACAATGTTTCTATGGGAGGCTCTAACTGGGCTGTCAGAGGAACAGAAAGATAGGGCAATGGCCCTGTTTGAAAAATACCAAGGCCTTTTTTTTCTGATGACCATGATTTGAGATGTGCATGCAGAGTCATGCATTGGGTGTATATGGGATATCACCTTCCATTTGTTCATGACCTATACATCTCTCCAAAGCTGCAGAAGAAGTTGTTTCTAAGGAAGTAGATAAATTGATCAAACAGGCAATGTTAGAGCCATCAAAGAGTCCCTGGGCATTTCTGGTGCTAATCATCAAGAAAAGGATGGCACCAACCAAGTAGTAATTGACTACAAGAAGCTTAACACCATCATGAAAAAAGATTTATATACACTTATGCAGATTTATGATGCTTTATATCAGCTGGGAGGTGCTAAAAAAATTTTTTTCAAGGAATCGATATTGGGTACTGGCATATTAAGTTGCTGGAAACGGAATGGGAAAAATGCGTCATAATCACCTCAAAGGGGTTGTAACAGCCCACGCATATGCTTCAGGGGCTGTGCAACGCCCCAGCTATATTCCAGTGAGCAATGGACACCATATTGGGTGACCTGAGGATGACCTGCATTCTAGTCTATCTTGATGATATTTATATGCTTTTGTGGATATTTACGGAGCATCTCAACCACTTGGAACAAGTGCTCCTCTGACTTGCTGAAAACAACATAAAAATTGTTAGGATTTTAACCAGATGGATCCTTCCAATAGTATCAGAATTAGAGGTTTTGGTTAGCCAGGAATAATTGCCAGCTAGTCACCTAGTTCAATACTATTTAATATTATATTTTAATCAAGTTTAGCTTTGGTGGAAGCTGCATTTGCTGCCAAAACGCCATCTGAAGATTGTTGTGGGAGTTTCCAGTGGAAAGCTGATAAATCCATTACAAATTGTCTGAAATGGTTATGTCAACTAATTCAGAGCACTGGTGACTCATGCTGAGGATGCTAAAGTCCTATTTAATTATAAATATATATGGCTGACCAGCGGCTTATGCTGAGGATGGATTGACCTAATTTAATATTCATTGATCAGATGACCAGATCTGGAGGGATTCACTATAAAGTATGAATGAATGAGTTTATGATCTGATAGAGGTTTGGAATCAAGAGGCCGATGGTTTTCCAGTATTTGATTGGCCAAAGAGTACTTGGGTGCAGTAGTCCTGAAAGTAGTATAAATAGTTGTTCATCTCCTCCTAATAAACAACTCTCTTGCACCAATCTTACTTTTATTTGATAGTAACTAATACCCTGTTAGAGTAGGAGTAGATAGAACTGGGGATCCCCAATAGGCGTGGGTGATCATTCCTGGAGTGGCTGGCGCTGCCAGCTCTCATGCCTCCTCCCTATGAGGAACCAGCGGAAACCTGGCCGGCTGGATACCAGTGGATGCACTGAATTGCTGCCAACCTTGTGGGGTGCAGCGCGGGAGTGCCATAGCCGCCCAAGAAGGGGGATGGACTTTCTGGGGCATGACCAGATGGGTTGGTGAAGGGTCACAAGGGTGGAGCAGTGTAGAAGTTCCTGAGCTGCCCAGAAAGGGGGCAGGACTTTCCTGGGCACACGCCAAGGATGCCTGGGGCTAAAGATGAAGCCATTGGTGGTTAGTTGGTGGGTTGGACGCAGACTTATAGGGGTTGGTATGCCAATGAAGGCGAAAACAGCAAAGAGCAACCAGTCTTCATACTGGTAGTCCTGGCACACTAGTGGAGCCTTGGTCAATTTTGTGACAAAAACTAAGCCTCAAAAGTGCCACTTTTTAAATAGAAATTAGAATATCTTAGGTTTGTGGTAGACTCAAAAGGGCTTTGTTCTTAGCTGGCAAAGGTGGAAGCTATACACAAGATGACTCGGCCAGGTAATAATTGGGATATTCAAGTGTTTTTGGGGATGGTCAGTTACTAACAGCAGTTCATTTCCAACTTCAGCTGTATTAAGGCTCCACTCTAAGTTATTGAAGAAAAATGTTACCTTTAACTGGACTGACCATTGTAAAAATTTTTCAATGCCTTATGAACTGCGTTGGCTAGCGTTCCCATTTTACAATACTCTAATTTCAAAAATAAATTTATTGTGCAAATGGACGTGTCTCTTTCCACTGTAGGGGTAGTATTATCCCAAAAAGATGATGACAGTGTAGAGCATCCCATCACATACTGTAGCTGAAGCTTAACATGCCCTTAACAGAATTACACCATGACTGAGCAGGAGTGCTTAGAAGTAATATATGCGTATAAAAAGTTCTGGGTCTACCTTCATGGGGTTAAATTCAAAGTGTCACAGATCATGCATCCATTCGGTGGCTGCAGAATCTGTGGGAACATGAAGGGCAGCTCACGTGATGGGCTCTGAAGCTCCAAGCATATGACTTTGAGATTCTACACCAGCCAGAGGCAAAACACCAGAATGCGGACTGTCTCTCACAATTACCAACAGTTGCTATTACATCAGATTTGGTGGACTTAATTTATGAGAAGATTTAAGGGTCAATACCATGATGAGCTATCGCAGATGATCAAATTTCTAGATGGGCTTCTCTGTGACACCTTCTTGTGCAATGGGGAATAATATAAAATAATTGGAGACTTGACATTGAGCTTCTTAAAGCCCTCCACCAGACCAGCGATTATCTTATATGCACATAGGGCAGTAGGTCATGGAGGGTTGTGGAAGACTTTGGAGCCTTTGTGACCACGTTGCTATTGGGAGAGCATGCCTATGATGTGCTTGAGACGGTTGCTTGTCACAATTTTCAAGTGGAAAAACCATTTCACAAGAAAACTACCTATCAGCTGGTTAAGCCTCATTTCACGTGGCACAATGTTTCCCTTGATGTGGTGAGCCCTCTGCCAATGGGGGTAAATTGCTTTAAGTATATACTTGTATCCATTGATAACTTGACCAGGTGGGTGGGAGCAAGAGCAATCAGAAACTTAGGATCTGTAACCGTCGCTAAGTTTATTATGGAGTGCTTCATACAAAGACATGGCTATCCGCAGTTTATTCTCATGGACAATGGAACAAATTTTACGTTGCATGTCTTTTCTAAGTTAACCGAGGTGATGGCCATCTGTGAGGCCTTAACTACCCCATACCACCCTGAATCCAATGGGATGGTTTAAACGGGTTAATGGCACCTTGTTAAGCATTCTATGTAAGCTTGTAAATGATTGTCCCGTTGACAGAAGTACCCTTCTATCCACTGCCATCTTTGTGTACAATATTAGCTATCATTAGTCAATGGGTAAAAGTCCTTCCAATTACTATAAAAAAAATCCAGCTTTGGTGGCATTGCTTTATTCCTGTGAGGAGGATACCAGAGGAGTAGTGCCCCAGTGCTATTGGGCTAACTTAACGTACATGCTGATTAAACTTCAAACTGAAGCATATTCCACTAGTTTAGCTAAGAATATTCAGGATCAGGCAGCTGATCAATGTAGATTCAGCAGCCTCCCACAGTTTGTGGTAAGAAATCTTGTCCTGTTCCATGATCAATATGGGCTCTGAAGAAGGAATAATCTCACTAGCATATGGATTGGACCATTTGAGATTATCAAGAAGACTGATGTCAATGCCTACACTATTAAGAAATCTGCAGGTGGTTGGATTATCAACTGAGTACATGCAAAGTTTCTTTGGGTTACAAGCAATATGATCTTATCATCTAGTCAAGGGGGGAAAATGTCATGATTTTGATATGACTGGACAATAAAACACATTTAGCATATTGTATTTTAATCGCTTAAGGGGTCTTAAACTTGGATAGTCAATTTAGAAATAAAGTGAATTATTCTGAAACCTCAATGATGAGAAAAAAACCCCTAAAATTGTAGGTAATAAAGTTTTTATTAAGCTGATGGGTCGAAATTGACTGAGACAAGTGAAGATTGATACTTGAACAAGGAAATGTATGAGGGGGACTTTTTTAAAAAAGTAAGAGAGTAGGAAAGGGTTAATGGAAGTGGCCGTTAGTTTAAATATTAGCTAATTGGTATTAATGGGGTGATAGCTTCTTATATAAGTATTTACTATTACATATCAAGGATCAGTGATCATTATATTGGTCATTCATTGATCAGTGGGTTATAACCTGTGCAACCAGTTCAGTGAAACCAAACAGAACTACCAAAAGTCAACAGGTAATTTCATTTTAGGAGTTATCTGCATCTGATGGCTATGATGCCATCATGGTAATGGTGGACCATTTTATAAAGTTCTATCGCTTTGTTTCTTGCAGCTTATGGTAACTGCAGCTGAGATGGCTAGGCTTTTTGTATCTCATGTGTCTGATCTTCATGAGTTCTTCTGTCAGAATTGCAGATGACCACATAATCTAACCTTTTGACCAAATATAAGATTTGATGATCAAGTTATAATTGTATAGGTTTGGCAATAGTGGCCAATTTTTGAGAATATCATTGGGCATCATCCCCAATGATAATTGAGGCTGCCAACAGATGATAATTTCGTCGGGCATCATTCCCAATGAAATTAGGCAATAATTTGATATTGGAATAACACTCAATAGTCAAATTATAGGGAATTTTTCAGAGCATAATGGATTGGAGTCATTGGAAACTACCAAAACGTTTTAAAGCTGGAGGAAGAGTAGAATCATTTTTTTAGTACTAGATGGAAGAGTAGAATCATCATTGGCCAAAACAATTGGTTTTGTGTACCTAATACCAATTGTTTGGTCCGCCAAACACCCAAGGATTACGCTGCCTAAGAAACTCAAAACAATGGTACCAAACGAGATTTGGTGCCTAACACTGATTGTCAAACCAGTATAGGAGCACAAATAATTCTGAGCGGACAGCTGAAAAGTTATGTGCCGATTCCAACTATAAAAACTCCAAAATTATTCCCTAATAAAAGCAGATTCAAATTGAGATTAACTAAGTTGTTTAAACATTGGTTGTTTTAAACATTACTCTTAAGAGAATAGTACAAGGATCAGATATCCTTAGGTTGGCTATATCAAAATCTCTATTTGGCTCTGCAAGAAGGGAATAGGGAAAGTGTTCCCTACCAGTACAAGAACATCTTCAAGATGAAGAAGCACCTGTCTAGCGTTGGACAATACTCTCAACGTGGCTTTTCAGCAATCAACCATAATATTAGTCTTCATATTATTATTGCCCCAGTCTATCAATCTCATTCAAATAATTAATGACAGGACCCACAAATCTGTGCAGTTGAAATCTAGGGCCAGAAGTGAGCCATTAAAGCTTAAGATCTTAACATCGGTGCTCACTACAGGGGTAGTTGATTTGTCAAAAGCCAATTTAAAAAATGATGTCTTATAAGGAATAGCTTTGGAAGCTCTAGGCAGATATACAGGCCGTCAATCAAAATGTGCTCAGCTCAGCATCTCAAGCCAATGTTAGTACATTAGAGGAGCGTATGATCAAGGCGGAGGAGATGCTTGAACAATTAGGAATAGTGAATAACGACCTGTGTGGGAAAGTTGCCTCTTTGAAGCAGAAAGAGGGTGAACTCATTAAAGAATTTTATTTCAGAAAACTGAATGGGAAGCGGATCAAGAATGCATCCACAGGTTTCATGAGGAGATGGAAAAAATGAACAAGTGATTAGAGGAATTTGAAAAACACAAATGTGATTTTTACTAATTTGAGGTAAATGATGCCAAAGCAAAAACATGTGAAAAGCTAATTGGGAAGACCTCTCCGCCCTGAAACATGCCTAAACCATTCACTGGTGTGTCAGAAATGACTCCTGAAGTCACTCCTATGGCTTCTCAAGTATCTGGGTCAGGATCTTCTATAAGTGGAGCAACTGAGGAATATTGAAATATGCTGATATTGCCCACTTTTCACTGGGATAACACCCCAGCATTTTTTTGCTTATTTAAAATGACCATGTTTGGCTATGAGGACCATAAAAAAGAGGTGACCGTAATATACTGCCTTAGCATAGACTGCCAAAATCTGGTGCTACCCCACCTCAATGGAGACAATTGGTCATACACAGAAGCCAAAGCAGCCATTATGTTGGAATTTGGAAGCCCTACTCAGATGGCGAATCATAAACAAGAGTTAATGGGTATCCAATTCCTCAAAGATGAGACCCTGGCTAGCTTTGCTGACCAATTTTATTAAGAATCCCAGATCTTGGCAGGGGCAAAAGTGCTAGATGGCTTTGATGTACGCATAGCCATGCAGGTGGCACTTCAGCCCTACTGCAAATTGCATCAGATTATGGAAGCAGCACTAGTAACTGAAATAACAACCTCACAGATGGTGGACCATCTGAAGATGTTGGGAGCAACTTTTGATGCACCCAATCAGTTTTATAACATAATTTCAACTGAGGACGATCACACCTTGGTGGAATTAGAAGATGATATTTTAGAGAATGTTGAAAAAGTCATTATTCAGCAGAATCAAGTCATAATGGGGAAAACCCCTGATGGATCCAAGTGGAAGGATAAATCAACTAGCCACTACTGGAAAAATAAGTGACAGGAAAATTTGCCAACCCAAAATTGGGAGAAAAAAACACAGCAATTTGTGAGTATTGTGATTTCTCAAGAGGAGGATAAAACTTCCCAAAATTTGGTAAAAGGCCTTGCAGTCTAGATGCAGAACTATTTAGCACTTCAAGAGAACATGTTCCACCAGATATCTATATTGAATAAAGCCATCGGCAGGACCAGCTTGGGTTGTAACTGGGTCCACCATGAGAAGTCCCAAGGCATTAGATGTGATCAAAAATATGAGGCGATTAAACCAGAGAATAGTGGATGAAGTCAGTTGAACTTGTATTTTTCATTTAATGAGCAAATGCAAGAAATGCCAAAAATAGTATCTGATCCAGATGACCTTAGCAAAGAAAAACATTACCAAATTAATTTGTGTGAATAGTGGATCATTTACAAATCTATCAGCAGATTGAATCAAATGTTTGAATTGGCAATTAAAGCTGGGAAATAGGATCCAATCTAGACAAATTTGGATAGAGAAAAACGTATCAAGTTAATCTGAATGTTTGAGTCAACAAATAACGATGGGAGAAATTTAAAAAAAGGAAAAAATGAGCTGGATGCCTATGGATGGGATCATTCAAAATTATTAAGTCAGCAAATGACGCCTATACAATTGAATATTGAAGATGGTTGAATATGAAATAGGTCCACACAAAATACTTAAAGTATTGGGCTTAAGAAAAAAAATATAAATATAAAAAAGATAAAAGATAAAAATGTAAAAAAGATGCATAAAAAATATAAAAAAGTAAAAAAAATAAAAAAAAACATTTTTAACTTGAGCAGTATTGCATCTAGTGATATTTTTACCTACTGAGTATGGAGGAAGGGATAATTTAATAGGCATGAGTCCTGAGTGTTTGGCAGGATCAGGAAGGGCTGAAACTAGATCACTGGAATAGTCCATATCAACAAAATGTTGAGACCCGTCCTGGGGTTGGTACAGGTGGCAAAGTGCCAATGAGACCCATCCTGGGGTTTGTACAGGTGGACCAGTTGATCTTTCAGCAAATAATGTGAAGATGGGACTGGTGTGACATGATGTCGTGGGAACCAAGCTCAAGAAGAGGTGGCAATGGATAGCAACCAAGAATACAAAGTCATTAAACTGAGCAGAGCATATGGGCGTTGAGTGTGAACAGACCTACACTACGCTGAGGACATAGAGATATGACAAACCAAATATGAGCTCCAGCTGAGGCGGCTTCCATTCCCAAGGGTTCTATCTTCCATTGGATATCTGGTCAAGAAGGGGGATGTGTCAGAATTGCAGATGACCACATAATCCAACCCTTTGACTATATAAAATTTGATGATTAAGTTATAATTGTATAGGATTGGCATTAGTGGCCAATTGATGAGAATATCGTTGGGCATCATCCCCAATGATATTTGAGGCCACCAACAGATGATAATTTTGTCAGGCATCATCCCCCAATGAAGTTAACCAATAATCTGACATTTGAATAACACTCAATAGACAATTATAGGGAATTGTTCAGAGCGGATTGGATTGGAGTCATCAGATATACCAAAACGTTCAAACGCCAGAGGAAGAGTAGAATTGTCATTGGCCAAAACAATTGGTTTTGTGTACCTTAACCAATTGTTTGGTCCGCCAAACACCCAAGGATTACGCTTCTTAAGAAACCTAAGGCAATGGTACCAAACGAGATTTGGTGCCTAACACTGAGGTTCAAACCAGTATAGGAGCACAAATAATTCTCAGCGTACAGCTGAAAAGTTATGTGCCAATTTCAACTATAAAAACCCCAAATTATTCCCTAATAAAAGCGGATTCAAATTGATATTAACTAAGTTGTTTAAACATTGGTTGTTTTAAACATTACTCTTAAGAGAATAGTATAAGGATCAGATATCCTTAGGTTGGCTATATCAAAATCTCCATTTGGCTCTGCAAGAAGGGAATAGGGAAAGTGTTCCCTACCAGTACAAGAACATCTTCAAGATGAAGAAGCACCTGTCTAGCGTTGGACAATACTCTCAACATGGCTTTTGGGCAATCAACCATAATATTAGTCTTCATACTATTATTGATTCAGTCTATCAATCTCATTCAAATAATCAATGCCAGGACACACGAATCTGTGCAGTTGAAATCCAGGGCCAGAAGTGAGCCATCAAAGCCCAAGATTTTAAAATCCACCAAAAGATAATTAGTGAACGTGAACCTCAGTTTATCTCTGACTTTTGGGAAAAAATGTGTAAGATTCTACAATTTCTCACCTGCTGTTCAACTGCCTACCACCCTCAATCAAATAAGCATACTGAACGAGTGAACCTGTGCCTGGAACAGTTCCTGCAGTTTTAAATTGCCACAGATCATTCAGATTTTTTTCTCACCTTCCTATGGCCCAATTTAGCTATAACAAAGCCCAACATGCATCATATAGCTGTTCCCCATTTTTGCCAAATATGGCTTCAACCCACCTTCAACATGGATCCCAGTTGTGGATCCAAAGTGGAAGTGGTGGTGGACTTTGCAAAGACTATCAAGAAAGTACACCGGGGGTGAGCACAAATTTAGATGCAGCTATGCAGGCATACAATGAGCATGCTGATGGTAAGAGATGGGTTGGACCTGCGTAAAGGGAAAGAGATCTCATGATGCTGGATGATAAAAACATCCCTATCAAGAAGCCATAAAAAATGCTGGGACCAAAATTATTTGGCTTTACTGCATTGTAAGAAAGGTGGTACACGCCATATACCAATTGGACCTTCCTTTTTCATTCCAGGTCTTTGCCATCTTCCATGAAAGTAAGCTAACGTTGTATGAGGTTCCCCATCAAAGATCCCTGAGTCTATCTCATGGATGAGGCGCCAGAGTGGGAAGTGGAGGAGATCATAGCCTCATGAAAAGTAAGAAAAAGGTTGGAGTACCTTCTATCCTGAAAGGGATTTGATGCAGCGGAGAACAGTTGGGTATCAGAGCATAACTATGCTAAAACCAAGATCTGATTAAAGTTTTCCATGAGCATCACTCCAAGACTTCAGGACCTAATTCAAAGCAAACCATCGCTGCCATGAATCTGTCCCTCATTTACAAAAAAAATTTTGGCAAAAGCCCCTGGAGTGGGTGGATCCCCTAAGATAAGAGGGTAATGTCATGACTACATGACATAATTGAGGGCACAGAATTTTAAGGACAAGGCTGGACGTCAGGAGGCCAAAAAAGTCAAGTTGCAAGGCCTTCCTGACTTATAACATACCCTGGACCAACGTTGGGTACATGTGAGATATGCCCAGGTTGGTCCTGGGAATGTGCTTAATGCTTATTTTAGCTTTACATCCAGGGAACTATACGCAACAGCTACATTCTTAATCCCAATGGTTCATTATGGTTGCTTAAGGATAAGGTTTCAGAAACTCATTTCATTTATAATATTGCCAAATTAGAATGAGTCTGCTTACAATCTATAACTTGAGTTTGGACAATCTCAAGTTAAAGTACCCTGGCTGATTGTCAGGGTAAATCCTGACATTAGTGGAATTCCTGAGATTACAGATATTGTCAGTCAGATCAATATGATATGTGATGAAGTTAGATCAAATAATTGCATATCAAATGAATTATTGTAGTGAAAATGTTCGATTAATCGTTTAAATTACTTCATTTGCAATAGTATTGAGTCAATTAATCGCACCAAAACGAATTTATGATGAGACTGAGACGATTCCCATTGCTTTTTAAAATCACATGCAAGTTGCAATCCCATAAGCTCCAGAGAAGAATTTTGCACTGTTTAAAATCAATTAAGCTTAGGTAATTCCATGAAGTTGGACGGTATATAAAACCAAATCATTCATTTGGTTAATCTTTGCGGTCAATAAGTAAATTCTTATAATGCAAACACTATTAAGTTTATTTACTAAAGTGTTAACAATACTGATCTACCACCCCAGCCTACAAGAAACTCCCTTCCAACTTTCCCCTTTTAAATCCATAACTTTAAGCAACTCCCATACTAGCTTAACCACCATTCCTTATACCTGGACACCTCTAGTGTCCTTGTCATACTGGGCTCAACACCTTAATTATGCTAACTCATGGTTAGCTACCCCCAACCATGTCAGTATTACACCAATCCCTGACAATTTGAGCGCCACTATTTACAATAAATATCCCACTGCGTTTTTATTATTGGGGGATTTGATATCTGCCTTGTTGATGAGAAGTTACCAATTGCTGATGCGGATGTTTTCCCCAGTAAAGAAAGATAAAACAACTTATAAAGGAGCAGTAGGACCCAGTCAAGTGCAGACAGTTAGTGTGGCCACCATACACCTATGACTTACCCTAAAGTTCCCTTGCAAAAAAAATTATCTTTAGCTGAAGTGAAAGAAGGTCTTACGTTGTTGGGGGCATATTTTAAAGCTTATTCTGAGACCTATTCAGATGATGCACGGAAAATTATGAAATTGGGTTCACAACTCACTGGTGATGCGCTGAGTTGGTTTATAAGTAAACTAGAGGAGAATGATAATGTGTGCACTAACTATGAGGAATTCAAAAGTCAATTGTTAGCAGCAGCAACCCACACTAATACCAGATTAGAGTCAAGGATAGCCTTGATAAAATTTTCAGCAAGAAGGGAAAACTGTTGAGGTATACATAAAGGTGTTCCTGGATATCTTTTAGAAGACAGAGTTAGATGAAGAAATGGGAGCACTTTACTTCAGACAGGGGTTAGGAAGCCGCTTAACAGAATTAATCAAACATCATCCCACCATGCTGCCATTAAAAAAAGTTATTGATATCACACAGAATTTAATGGTGAGTGCTGGCAGACCAGAAAAATGCTGTATTCAAGGGAATTACAAGAAGAGAAACCCCCAGACCATCTTTTCTTTATTAAAGAATGATACTCAGTATTATCCATTATTAAGTGTGAACTTGCATGTTGGAAAGAAGTGTTTGAGAACTATGGCTTTGCTGGACAGTGGGGCCTCACGGAACTTCATCTCAGAGCATGCAGTGAAAATGCTGGGCTTGCATGCAAAGAAACCTTTGATGAAAGTAACCTTGGGAAATAATGAACAGTCTTTAGCTTACCGCTGCTCACATCACATTGACTTGAAGTTTGGGGTAAGTAAAATGAAAGTTGAGCTTTGGGTCCTGCGTAGTTCACCCCATCCTGTAATTCTTGGGTATCCTTGGTGGACACAGGTTGAACTCCAGCACAATTATGGATAGAACGTTATCACAATTAAGCTAAAGGATAGGCTCATTGAGTATGTGCTAGAAGAGCATAAAGGGTTGGACATGTCCGCAACTGTCAATCAGGTTGGTCCATTGGAGCCTTGCAAAGGAAAGATCCTTGAGTATTACTCAAAATGGGCTTCACTTTTTTGAGAGGAGGAGGCTAAGCAACTACCAGCTCATGGATCCTTTGATCACGTGATTGATTTACTAGAAGGGAAGCAGCCCACCCATAGACCTATTTATAGTTGCAATAAGAGGGAACAAATTGCCCTGAGAGAATATCTGGATACAATGCTTGAGAAGGGGTTTATACGGGTTTCCCGCTCTCCCTGTTCATCACCTTGTTGTTTGTTAGTAAGAAGGAGGGTGAACTACAGCCATGTATAAATTACCAGAAGCTCAATGATATAACCATAAAGAACCGGTATCCCTTACCTGATGCTGATCACTTGAGTGACCAATTGTCTGGAGCTACAATCTTTTCCAAAGTTGACTTAAGGGATGCATTCAACCAGATATGGATAAAAGAAGGTGATGAGTGGAAAACAGCTTTTAAGACACGATTTGGGCTATTTGAGTATCTGGTGATGCCATTGTGGGATCCGCCAATGGATGCCACAAATATTTCTCAAAATATAAAACTTAACTTTAAAATAAAAATTAAAAGTAATAATAAACGCTTTATTAAAGGTTTTTATTTTACTAATATTTGTGCGGGGCAAGCTAGAAAAAAAGATCCCCTATTTGATACTAGTATTTCATATTTAAACTAGTTCAAATATTGGGGCCATGGGAATTTAGGGCTATATTATCAAAAAGCTTAGTCGTCCAAATTAAAAAGATAGGCTTTGGCCTATCATAATGAGGGAAAATATTCTGAGGCAAAACAAACCCAAGTGGTAATGATTTGATAAGTTGCACCCAATCACTGGCGGGTAAAATCTTTTCACCTCGGGGGAGAACAAACCCAAGTGGTAATGATTTGATAATCTGAACTTGATTATAAA